>JAPMOR010024672.1:408391-490187 GCA_026543865.1 Argiope aurantia | reverse complement strand
TATATATATATATATATATATATATATATATATATATATATATATAATTAATAAAGTTGCTACCATTTATCTTCATTTTTTATTTTAATTTTTTGATAATATAAAATCTATAATTAAGGATAATGATAATTTTAAATATATAATTAATGATGATGATAACATAAATATAATAAATATAATTTAATGATAATATAAATCTATAATTTGATAATCTATCTTTGCGTATTTCCTAAATGGGGTGGATATTACAGTGTTCAAACATTCAAATTCTTAAAATAAAAAATTATTCTTGGCAAAAACCTCATTTCAGTTTAATTATTTTTTTTTAAGAAAGGCAATTTATCCAATTAATAAATCAACTCAATTTATCCAATTATGTTCATAAATCACCAGTCTTTTTCATTAACTATAACGAATTTCATTATAAACTGAGAACTGTTTAGGGAAAATATTCCCTTTTATATTCCTTACGAACTGGAATAAACAGCTCTAAGCTCTTTGTCCTGTGGACTGAATGAAATTTTTCATTCGACTGTATATTAGTTTTTTAGTGAAAATGCATATTAAAATAATAAAAATTAGTTCTATTATCTTACTTTAATTAATTAATACTTACGTTTAAAATTAAGTAATTAAATTTATCATTAATAAATATAATAATTTAAATTTATTGTTTGAACTAAATTAATTATTTAAAAACTATTGTCATATAGTTTATATTTGCTGAATCTTCTTAGAAATAGTTTAAAAAAATAATGGTTTTATAAATAAATATTTCATACAACAAAGCGTAATATAATAAAATGCGGATTTTACTCACCTATCCAAAGCAGTTTTAGTTCTAACTGCATAAGTTACAGATTTTTCAACGTCTCGCAACAATTTCGATTGAACAAAAAATAGCCTTTGTTCTTACTCCCGTCTTGGAACGTTGGTAACAGTTACAGATATTTGACCAATGGAAGTTGAAGGGATAGAGTGATATAAAGACAACTGCTCTTTCCTCAGACATAAATTTATTATCCCTTTCCCTTCTTTGTGGGTCAACCTACTTTAACACCCTTTTTCACAGATGTGGAAGCATCATCAAATTACAAGATCCTTCCAGCTGATTCTAGTGTAGAAAGAAGAAATTTCTCTTGTTGTCTCAGTGCCTTCTTATCACAGAGGCGGCATTAGCAGGGGACAAGGGGGAGCATTGCCCCCTTTTTGGCAACCGCTTGCTCCCTATTCAGCGAGAGATTGAGGGTGTCGTCGGCTAGTTTTCACCACTTCTGTATAGTTGTGGTCGTGGAGAGCTGCACATTCTCGAATATGATAAAGTTAATATGTTGTAAACAGTCGAAATATCCAAGTAACAGTTAAAAAGCGGTCTGACTATATTTGGCAAAATAATCGATAGTGTGACAGGTCAGTAAGATGCCGCATTTTGTGGTAATTTTTTTGATCGGACGGCTATGAACGTAATGTGATGGATGTCGAAGAAGTTAAATCCGCAGATTTTTAGGCTTTTGATTGAAATATCGTTCATCAAGCTTATAATTTGTATTATTTTTGGCAATATATCCGACAAAGTGAATAAGATATCGCATTTTGCCTACTATTTCTGGATGGCCAACTATGAACTATAAATGCGATGGAAGTCGGCAGATTTTCAGCCATCTAATTCAAATGTCGTTCATTCAGTTTAAGATTTGCCCTACGTTTTACAATATAATCGATAAGGTAACGGGTGAATGAGATATCGCATATAGCTAAAAATTTGTGATCGGTTGACTAGGAACTCAATGCGATGGACGCTGATGATGTCAAGTCTGCCGATTTTCATCATTTTCATTCCGCCCATCGCCGATCAGACATCTAATTTAACAACTTATAATTTGCACTATACTTTGCAAAATAATCATTAAGCTGGCAAGTGAATAAGATGTAGCATTTTTGTCGACTAAGCTTTGTCTTTCGACTAAGATGTTATAGGTTATGAGAAAAAAAATTGTTTTCATAGAATATTTCGATTACTTGCAAGTGAAATCATTAGGGAAATATACTTTTATATTATACATGAATAGGACGATAGAGTTGTTTTCCCTAATTCAGAATGTAATGAATAATAGTTCTAAAATTAATCGTCATTTTATACATTTAATTGTTACTTCCTCGGTAACGAATTGGTTAAGTTATTTTATTTATTTCACTCTGAGCATTCTCTGACTAAAATCTAGTTCACGGTTAAACTGAATTTAATGAAATACTCTTTTCTCTCTACTCTTGTGCTCATGCTAAGAAGAGTGACTTTACTGCAGCCAAATTATGTGAATTTATTATAAATCACTGGAATAAGTAAATTGTATAAATATAAATTAAGTTTATTTAACAATAAAATATCTGCTTTTTGCAATCTAATTTACAAGCTGCAATTATACACTAAAAAATATTACCGATTTCAATTGATGACAAAAAATAAATATATGTGGTATGGTAGCTTTTTAGCTACTCTAAAAGAGATTAGCCAAATATGCACTGAATTTATTAAATAAATTACTACCTAAATTTTTCAAATTCAGCATTCAGTATTACAACTATGCTACCTGGAAATGTAGTTTTTAAAATTCTCTTTCTTATTTTTTCTTTCAATGACACTTCAAGGCAAAATCCATATAATTTTATGTTCTTCTAAATTTTTAATAGACTTTGGATAAATATGTTTTGATAAAATGATGATTAATACAGTTATTCATGGAATATTCATGTACTATAACACAATAACCCCTTGACATACGAATTTACTTATCTTCCCAATTAGATGGCACATTTGGGGAAATTGTTATTAATTTAATCCCTAGAATAATATAAAGGCATTTGAGGTAATGATGCATTTTCAAGGGATTTTTGCATTTTAAATTATTTAATACTTTCACTTAATTGCAGATTAAAAATTAAAAGTTTAATAATTCGATGTGCGATTCGGAATCATCACTGTATACGAAGGGATTAAAAAAAATAAATCTAATGCATTCAACTGAGGGAATAAAATTCACTTTGGGGAAAGAACATTACTTACAATAACTTGGAGGAAAAAAAAGTATTTAACCAGCAAAATACGTGCCTAAAAACGAAGATAGTGAAGTTCATATTCAAGATCTTATTGTTTTGTAATAAAATGCATTGGGTTTTTAAACCTAAATGTACACTGAAAAATAAATAGGGGAAAATCTAATGTTTAAGTAGTCCATTTTTCACATATAATAGTAAGTTTGTAGATATATTTTCAAAATATTTTCTCCGACCTTCTTACGGAACAACAACATTATATCTTTTCTGCATTCTATATTATTCGTGTCCGAAACTACAGAACATTTTTGATTTAAACGCTCGCGTGTTCGTTTCAGATTCGAAATTCATTTAAATTCCTAGTTGTTGCAGTTTTTTTTAAAATTATTTTCGGTAAATTCGCTAAAAAAAACAACAACAAAAAACTATTTTTGGCGAAAACATCGAATATATATATATATATATATATATATATATATATATATATATATATATATATATATATATATATATATTATTCTGGATTTCTAAAAATTTTCTTTTATAAAATTTCTTAAATTTTATTTCTACATTCATTTTATATAACTTCCATAAGATCATACATTTGTTCATTTAACAGGACACGTTATTCTGGTGGAATCTGTGTTTCTATCTATATACTACAATCTAGAATGAAATATAACTATATTTTTTCCAAAATTAAGTCTCAGGACAAGTAAATCTCAAGAGTCTCATAAAAAAATAGACTCAAATATTGATAAACTTTTGATGGTCAGCAAAAGAGACGGAGAAAATTTTTTTACTGTTATCTTTGTAAATTTTTAACAATGAAAGAAAGGGTCAGTATCTGAATGAAAAAAAAAGCTAAATAAAACTTAATTTCCTTTAATTAAATATAAAAATGAATTATTATGAGTTATTTTTAAGTGACATTAGAGAAATTGTGCTTCTCTCCCCCTGTCGGATATGTTTTTCCTCTCCCCCGTTGGCAAACCTCTGCCGACGTATCTGTATTGTCAATTCTTAGGAAAATATTTATCAAGATTTTATGCAAGAAATGCGTATATTTTACTTAGGATAAATTTACTTCAAGAATAAATGCCCAGAAAAGTCACAGCTATACATATCAAATTTGACACAGAATGATTAAGATTTATGTAATTCTTTAAAAATGTTTAATTTTATTTTTAAAAAAATGACATTTTTTTGAAATGGCGTGCTTTCAAAATATTTAATGCTGACAAAAAAGTTTTTTAAAATGAATACAATCCACAACATACAAAAAAGGATAATAGCTTCCGTATGCTTTTTATCCGTATTTCCTTGCGTTTTTTCAAGGAATGAAATGTCTATGTTAAATTAGGTAAAAGTTCTTAAATTTGCCGAAAAATTTATGATTTAAACGTTATAACTGCTGACATGTTATGCATAACATGTACTGATTTAGAACGTATATCTATATTGAAAAAAAAAATAAACTAATATTTGAAAATTTCTAGAATTAAGATGTTTCTTTGTTTAAATGTAATTCACTGAACTTAAATGCTTCTCATTTTTTTTTGTCTAAATTTTAAATGCTATTTGCAAAAAATAAAGAAAAAAAATCATGAACTATTTGGTGAGAACAAAAGAAACTAACGTATTAAAAAAGCGCAAGAAACAAGTTTCAATGAGCTGCTTTTAAGTGTCAATAATTCGGCTTTAATAAATGTTAGTATTAAATGGATACACTTTAATAAAAACTCCGCCATTTAGCAAAAGTAATTATTTTTCAGTTGAATAATAAATACTGTCCATGTGACTTTTATACCAAAATAATAAAATTTTCGTAATTTTTTCTCTTGTTATAAATTTTTGTGAAAGCTTTTATATTAAATGTATTCTTTAATAATCTTTTATTTTTGAAATAACTCTAAGAATCCATGAACTAAGTTCTAAGAATGTGTTTGTAGATTTCTTGTTTTTATCGCGATCTCATACTGGGAAAATTTAAATAATTATAATTATCGAATTTTATTTCATTGAAAAATATTAAATTAATACGAAAATAAGTAAATGGTAAACACAAACATTAAAATTATCATTTCACCTTTTAACTACTATTTATTATATTTTGTAGTAAATTATGCTCAATTTTCTTATATGCAGACAATTATCGAATGAATTCTCTTTAAATCATTCGAAAATAGAAATTAATAAATATTCATGATAACTGAGAAAGTTTGCATTTTTAAAAGCTGAATATGCTTGTCTCCAAACTTTAAAAGATACCCAAAAACTGGCTATCTTAAAAAATTCAGCAAAAAAAAAAAAAAAAGTGAAAGTGTCTGGCTAGTGGGTAGGAGGTTCTATGGTATTTGCGCTCGATAAATTTCCCCCTTTCCACTCAAGTGTCAAGAAAGGCTACCACATTATAAACTTTATCTTTGCATGTAAGATTTGGCGATTTTACAATATACGCCAAATGGTAATCAACTCACTATGAATGAGAAAGATACTCCTTGTCTCTGATAACGAAACGAAACTTCCTTGAAAAAAATGCTGATGACCCTTACCACGTTTCAAACGAGTGTTGAATATAATAAATATAAAGTGTGAGAAATTTGCTTTAAAAATGTATTTATTAAAAGGAATACATTTATAATTTTCCCACATGGAGGACATTTATAAAAATTATAATTCTGATGTGCATAATACAAATTTAATCTAATAAAATGAATTATAATTTTTAGTTCTATGCGGATTTAATCTTTATATCTCTTACGGTTTAACTTTATTTAACAAAATGAAAAAAAAAAATACATAGAAAGGGCTTTAAATTCAAATTTGAATGGATATCAATAATGTTTAGTTCTCTCTATATGTATGTATGCTTTTATGTATATACATTCCGCAAACTGATACTTGAAATGAGCTAATGTATTTTTTACGTTAAAGCTGTTCAAATAAGGTGGTTTTCTTTTTCTTTTTTTTTCAAAATAATAAGCTTTTTGGCTGGCTAAAATAAATGATAGGAATCATATTAATAATTTTAAAAACAGCTGCTGGTTAATTCTCAGGAGAAAAAACACACACACACACATTTTCAATAAGAAAATGTTGATAATTACTGAAATTCCATCAAATCTGAAATATATTACTTCATTTTCTAGCTTATTTACTGTCAGATTTAACTATACATAATCCAATGTACCGGAAACAACATTTAAATGCAACATCTAAACGGCTACATAAAAAAATAATGTGAAAATAATAAAAAGGCGTTAGAAGTTTTTTAAAAAAATGAATATAATTTCTAAATAATTCTTTTTCAATATTTCACAATATGCATTATATGGTCATTAACATTTAACAAAAACAAATAAAGAAAGAAAGAAAGAATAAACTAACTGCAAAAATTTCTGTCTCTGACATTCAGCATAGTCAAAACTGTTCCGCATTTCTGAAAGCTTATCCGCAATTTTTGTTCATTTGTATGTAACTAAAATTTTTTAAAAAGTTTGAGAGATTCAATTAAATAACTTGGTAGGAAAGTTACTTTTTTCAAAATAGAAATTATGATTACTCCTATATAACCATGAATTGAAGAAAAATAGTTGCAAAATATATTGTTTCACAAATGAAATACACATTAAAAAGCATTTTTTAAAAGTTTTTATGAAAGTAGTAACCAACTTAATTTTATAATTCAGATTTATGGTTGCTAAATTTACTTAGCTTGTTCTTGATCGCTTACTCACAAGAGCATATGTAACTTCAAATTCTATTGGACATGTAACATTTAATACTGTTCTAAAAACCTTATACTATTCCGCTTTTTATGCAATGCATCTCTTTTAATTTTCAGTAATCTCAACAAAAATGGGAATTTGAAAAACGAAAGTGTTTAAATTTCAACTAATACAAAAACTTTCTCATTCAGCATTGTTTATGCTCATTACAGATAACATTCTTATCTAATATTAATTAATTTCTCTAACATTGATCCTTATACATATAATAATTTATTACATTAAGGAGTAACAGGATTTAAAAATGGATACACTTTCTAAAAATTACAGCGCTATAACTTCCGAAAAATTACAGCCCAAAATTGATTTTTCAATTAAGATAAAACTCAAAAAAATTTCTTTTTAATGATATCAATGCTTTAATCTACAAATTAAGTTCCGATGTTTAACAAGCTTTTAAAGAAATATTTTAACTATATTTTTCAACAATGTATTTCGCACAAAATAAAATTAAAATTTAATCTGCAAGAGCACATCAATGGGAAAAAAATTAACTTTTATGAACCTGTTGCCATCACATTGACAGAAGTTCAAATTAAAAAAATAAATCAACTATTATTGTAAATTAAATATATAAAAGTGTAAATTTCAGCAAGTGTCTGTGTGAAGTGAAAACATTTGAAATATATTTTCTAAAAAGTAAATGGAGGAAAAGATTTCTATGACCTTTCACAATATCTATACTATTAATTAAATCAAACAATTAAATTTAAGGCAAACATGGTTTAATATATCTATTGGATAATCACTGTAATCAGCGCCCATCAGTTAATTTTAATCAGGGGCACGCATCTACTACAAAATGGTCTAAATGAACTAAACAATTACATTTTATGTTACTTGAGTCAATAAATGCTCCGATGAATTAAGAATTTTAAATTTTTACATAGGTTCTTTACATTACTCTTTGTAATCCTTTTACATGTTTACCCTTTTACATAATTGTTACCTTTGAATATTATTTAACAAATTTTTTTCAGACATCAATATTTTAATACTTAGCACTTCGATCTCTCCTCTCAGGAACCATTCAAGGCAGTGCATCATTTTGGCATTTTATTTAATTATTTTATGAAATTGTGACTGTTAAAAATACTTAAGAGTGGTAAAAATATGTAGATTAATTTTCTGGGAAAATTCATATATATTAATTTTTCGGAGCAATGAACAAGTTCTCTTATTCGGCAAATATTAATGCATCTAATTACTTTTCGGAGCGCTAAGGGTTAAATAAAAATCTTTGAACTTCAATCAACTAAATCATTCATTAAAACTAAATAATTTATGAAATTTGAATATCACTCTTCTATAAAAATTGGCGATTTTAGAACACTTCATAGTCCGTTTTAAAGAAGATGTGCCAATCTTTTACCAGGATTTCTCAACAGTGATTGGCTTATGATTATGAAAATATTGATTGTTCTAATATTGATATGTAAAAACTGACAAATTTGATAGCAGAAGATAGAAAATATATTTATTGAACTTGAGTTAAGAGCTGAAGTGTCAAGAGTATTTCGCAGAATATGACTCCTTAGGGCAAAATGACTGTGTAAAATTTAAACTTCATAAATTTTTCATAAGAACATTCATTGACTGAATTCAAATAAAATATTTTCATTTGAATCATTTAAATGTTTTTAAAGTAAAAATAAAAATTCAATATTACGATGAATTACGAAAATTTTGCTGCATTGCATATACAACTTCAATGCTGAGCGACTCTACATTCAATTTTCACATTCAAAAAAAGATGTGCTTGGTTTCAGTAAAAAAATTTTTTATATTAATTGCAGTTTAACATTTCCATTCTAATATAATGTGCAAATTTTATGATTTCTGACAGAAATTAGTAAGTAATACAATGAACAGAACTGTGTAAGGCCTACATAATAGTATGACTGAATTATATAACTATCAAAATCTCAAACTTTGAGAGCTAAATATTTTGCAGAAAAGGCTATTAAAAGATCAAGTTACATAAAATAAATTTGAAAACTTTAGAGACCTTTTATACTGGCCAACTGCTAGTCACCAAAGGCGGCTAGTTTCTTAATAAAGATATTGCTAAGTGAACTTTTGTAATATATATACATACACATACATTTTTTTCCCTTTTATGAGTATAGATAATAGCGATTTTCAAGAAAATTCATTCAGAAATATGAGATTGTTTAAATATTAGTAAATAAAACAGCTATAAATTCTCTTATATCTTACTTCTCTTTTTAAATGCATTTAATTCCGCTATTTATTTTTCTGATAAAAACAGTCTTACTTTTCTATTAATAATAGAATTAATTATCATTTATTACAAGATATATGAATAAGATAAATGTATGTACAAGATCTCATAAATTCAAGATCAAATAAAATTTTTACAAAAATTATCACTATTATTCCCTTATCACCAATTAGCCCGACCGGAAATGCAGCTATGCAAAACTAAACTCTCAAAACTAAACGTCACCCCTCTAGATGCGCTCCAAGTTTTCTTGCCAAAGGTCCGAATCCCAGTAAACCTACAATGCAACAGGGGTAGGGAATAATTTATGGAGCGCAAATGTTCAATTCCCGTTCAGGTTATCCCCTCGCCACAAGGTCAAGGGGGACATTGATCCCCCTTGACCTTGTCACCAATCACACCCTTTTTCTCCGCGAGGGAGAAAAGGTGCGATACTTACATTTCTTTTTTTCTTCTTTATAGCTGACTTGCGAGTCAGTTAGAGAACGAAAGCAAATTGGATTTCACTGATCTGCAAACAAATTTGAAATAAATAAATTCTAAGAAATTTTTCTGAAATTTGACGAAAATTGACTAGAATAAGAATGCCTTAGAGTACAAATTCCTTGTAAATCAAAATAAATTGCATATTTAGTCCATAAAAAAAAAAAAAAAAAAAAAAAAAAAACATTTGGATCATTCTTTCGGTAAACCATATCTCACTTGGTTAATAATATTCGAATCATGCGGTACTTTTGTTCATATCGCAATTTATTTTGAACAAGTGGTTTTGATATATTGGTTTCTTCAAAAGTTTTCAAATACCTCTGCTTTTGAAATGATTTATTGATATGATAGGTGGGAGGTTTGTTGTCGTTTTATTTTGCGTTTCTATTCGTGAATATTTACCCCTACTTTCATTTGATTCTTTTCATTTTCTTTCGGTTTCTTTCTTTTCATCTTTACTTTTTGTTTTAAAGTAAAGAAAGAAATGTGTAAAAATTAAGCTACAGTGCAAAAAAAAAAAAAAAAAAAAAAAAAAAAAAAAAAAAAAAATGCCGTTAACTTAGCACTGCAATATAGATTTTGAGGCCCCCCTAGGTCAAGAGTCACAAGGCGAACATATCCAACGCCTGTGCGGTAAATCGCCACTGGGGCAAGAGAAGAAAGGAGAGAAAATAATAATATTAAAAAAAGCATGATTATTATTCAGATATTTATTATCATGATTATTATCATGATATTATTCAGATAACCGAAGATATTTTAAGCGATTTCAGATATTTCTAACTGACAATGAATGACGGCTTTAATTCTGGTAACCAGATTTATCATGAGCTGCCTTGTGTTAAAAGAATCAGTTAATGAAAGTTAGGAAATGTGAATATCTTTCGTCATTCCTTTGCTTGCATAATTTTCTAATGATGTAAAAATGAAGATTTCTTGTTAATAATATGGTCTATATTCGACTTTAAAACTAGAAAAAGAAGGTCATTGATTATTTTTTTCTTTTTGCTTAAATATACTTCTTCGGGAAATGCAAATGTATAGAATACAGTTATTGGATACTTTCATAAGACATTGTATAGTTAATTGATGAATTTTTTTAATCCTGAAATAGTTTATATGTTGTCAGAATTTTGACTGTTACCATCTAAATAAATTAAATCTGAAATCGTCCCAAAACGTTTAAATTCTCGGTGTTACTCCAGTCATTCATAATCATTCCACACCACACCATGAAATAGGAATAACCGACGCCTATTCCATTTTAGAATGGCCATTCACAATCGCTACGATCCAATCTTCTCGGTGAATGGGTTGTTCTAATATGGTATACTGGATTAAGATATTTCACAATTTCTTATATCAAATTATAGATTGAAGTAAACTCATAAACTAGAAATATTTTAATTTATTATTCCTTCATGGGTAAACTTCCAGCCTGCAAAAGAATGAAAAGAAAATTTATACCAGGCTCTTGAAGCATATTTACCTTCCCTCCACTGTAATAGATTTTCAGATTGGGATAGAAATCTCTTGTTATAAACGATATGACCAGAGATTAAATAGAGACGTCACGCACAAATTACAAACTGTCTCACAATTCGAAAACATCATCTTTGTTCAAGTACTTCTAGTTTCCTCTGTACAAGTATCCATAATTTCTTATAAGAAGTATTGGGCATCTGATTTAATCTAAGGAGCAAACAATACATCATGGTGGTCGAAGGTATAGTTGCGGAAAAAAAAAAAATCTACCCAAATTTATTTTACAATCGATCATCCAGAGTGAAAGCTAAAAGTACCATTTTAAGGGTAGTAATGAATACTAAAAGATACCGCGCTTAAAATGTTCGTATGGGATTGTCTACATATTTAAAATTGTACAAACTTTGAAATTTCCCATGCACCACCCTTTTTTGATGACATGAATAGATTTCCCATGGAAAAAATACCTGGAGTAGAGCCTTTAATTAATATTCCATGATAAAATCGGGAAATATTTGACATTTTCTATTAAGGTGTTGTTTCCGTATTTAGATGTGTACGAGGTTTGTCTAAAAAGTATCCGACCTCTGGCCAGGAAAAATATATTACTTATGTGATGAAATTGGGACCCTAATCCCCTTCAAAGTATTCCTTGCATCTTCACACATTTAACCCACCGACCCTTCCACAGACGCAAACACTCCTGGAAGGTTTCTTTTGGAATCCGTTGTCTCGTTCTGCATTATCTCTTCCCTATTCTCAAAACGGGATCCTTTCAACGGCATCTTCAATTTCGGAAAGAACCAGAATTCGCAAGGAGCTATATCTGGAGCGTAGGAAGGTTGGGAGACGACTGGAATTTCCTGTTTCACCAGGAAAGTTTGGATCAGGTGTGACGAATGAGCCGGAGCATTGTCATGATGCAACTGCTAGCTTCTCGTTATCCAGAGGTCTGACCTTTTGCGCCGAACTGCATCTCTGAGTCGTCATAGAACTTGTTGATAGTACTCTTTTGCCACTGTTTGTCCATCCGGTGCGTAATTATGATGCATTCGTAATCGTTTTCACCGATGCACGGCCATTTTTGAATCGGTTAAACCATTCCTTCACTTGTGTTACCCCCACACCATCGTCTCCAAACACTTATTGTATGTTACGAATTGTTTTGCTTTAAGAACCACCAAGCTTTTGACAAAACTTGATGCAGTATCATTGCTCAACTCGTTCAGTCATCTTGAGAGAAATAAAAAATCCGATGAATACTTATGAGAGCACCTTACTCAGCTGCCAGCAGGCAGCAAATACGGAGAAAAAAAACTCAAGTATGCGCATTAAATTGTCTTCTTCCACTGTGCACAGTGGCTCTGCTCTAGCATCATTACCGTAAGCAGGAAAATTCAAGGTCGACTTTTAAAGCATTTTTAAAGCTTCAATTCACATAGTAAAATCTTTTGTTATTTCATTCATGACAAAATATTTGTAGCAAAATATTTTAGGAGAATCTTGATTCTTTTCAGGAAAGAAATGTTCAAGAGATTGAAAGTTTTGGATTAAATTGCACCTTGAGTCTGATTCTCCATTACACTGAAAGCAGCAAAATTGAAAGTTTTATTGTATGAGTAAAAGATATAAAATTATACATATATATATATACTTTATATTAAATGATATTATATATAAAATAAATATTAAGATTAAAAAATTATTATTTTGCGCTTTATTTCTGCATTCCTTTATTAGTATATACTATCATCATTGCCCACTACTCATAGTTAGACATGAAATGATACACCGCTTTGTATTGCAAGTACACAAAAAAGTAGTGCAGTATGCAAATCAGTTTTCTTCCATGCTTTATGAGCAACTGAATGTTCTATAAAATGTTTTTTGTTTGTAAAAGTTTTCATTGTATGATGTCATGTATACTGAATATATGCGTGTTACAGACGTGAAAAGCATACTGCAGAACATCACTCTAAATGTTCATTCATATCTTTAATTTCTATTACTGTGGCACTTTTTAAGCTATAATTCCTCCCATATCTTGCTGCTTCTTATACGAATAGCAGATATAATGAGGATTTTTATATAGAATTATAAGAATTATTATATAGAATTATAAGAATAATTATATATAACTGTAATAATAATAATTATAGGAATAATTACATATAACTGTAACAATAATTGTTATATATATATATAATTATAAGTATAATTATTCCTTTAGATGTCTTTAAAAATTAACCAGCTTAATAATTGAAAATTTATATTAGAACATATTTTCTTAAACAGAACAAAATCAATTTAATTAGACTGGCATTGAAATTTATCAATCATTAGTCATCAATCAATAGCATTTAGTATTTATCAATCAACTATATTAAATGGATTAATAAAATCATTAAAAAGAATTACAATTTGTAATAATATGTTATTACAATCATATATATTTGAGACTTATGTAAGAAATATTATGCACTAAAACATCAGTAAATTTAAATAAACACAAATGGCAAACAAACTTTTTTTTTGTTAAAAAATATGGAGCTTATTATCCATAAATTATTAAGAGAAAAAAATCTTCAGAATGTTTGTAAAATTAAATAGTTACATCCTATAAAGTATTTATTATGAAATAAAATTCTGATTTTTCTGGAATTTGTTATATTATGTAAGTGACCTTATATGAACTGACGAGCAAAAATATTTAAAAGTGAATAATGAACTGACGAGTACCATATTTAAAAGTAGAGAGTGCTAATAAAATGTTATGACAATAGGAAAGAATTTTTTACTTTGACTTAATATTTTTTACCACTGACGAATTTTTTAAATATATTTTTATATTACTACAATGTAGAAAATGATATTTGTTTCAAGGAATGTACGATCAGCAGCATTTCAATCCGAAATAAAAAGCTGTCGGTATTTTGAAATTTGTGAATGTGCTCCTAATTGCATCGTTTTAGGATTACAAAAAAAAAAAAAATCTTAATGTAACAGGGAAACTACTAATAAGAAGACCATTTTATGGAGACATGCAAAATTTCAACTCATTCTTATTAATTATTTCCCTGTTACATTAAGTTTTTTGAGCTGAAATTTTGCATATCCCCATGAAATTGTCTTCTCCTCCGAGCTATGCCAAAATTTAAATTGTTGTAATTTAAAAAGTTTTAAACTCTATAATTTTTTCAGGCATTAAAAATTATTTTTTTATTTTAGTACGTACGCAAAATGTGTAGAATACCTTATATTTTAATTACAGAAAGAGTTTAGGTTAATAACTTTATAAGTTTTTAAGATATGAATAAATTTAATTTTAAAATCAAAAAGTCAAAATTTTGTTGCCTCATAATTTCTAAACGAAAAAGTTTAAATTAATGGAACTTTGTTTCCGAGAATAACTTTTTATTTAGTTTTAAAATGCGATGAGAAAAATGGGCATTGCCATTTGAAATCTTGAAGTTTGCTCTCATTTCAATATATAAAAGCCCCCTTAATAAATTTTTAATTCAAAGATTTTTAAGACTACATTGATCCCGATGAACAATGCCAGAATAAAGCTGTGTGGCTCCCCCCCCCCTCAACTGTACATTTTTGCGCTCCTTCCCTTTATCTGCACCACTGGCGGAGACCACTTACGCCTCCCCTTCGTTACGGCCCTGTGCGAGATTTCGAATGACATTTTCCAAAAATACATTTGGAAATTTGTTATGCTTGATGCTTTTTTCACACAGAAGTTTTAGATTGTATATCATATTTATGTTTGATAATAGTAAAGCATTTATGTTTTAGTTAATAAATATTGTTTATAGTGAATAATTAAGATTTTATCAGTGAATTAGTACTAAACAAGAAGAAATAAATAAAGCGAAGAATTTATTCCCCCCTGTAAATATTAGAGAATTGAGCTTTCACTTTCTCTCTCTCTCTCTCTCTCTTTCTTTTCTCCCCCTCCCCCGCTTGATTTGGATTCCTTGCGACATTTGAACATTTCCCCCCTAGTAACGTACACAGATTCAATACAAGTTACGGAAGCAATGAAAATGTTTAACCTAGAATTAAAAGAAGTTCGCACTTTCTGTCAGAAGGGTTGCTGATGTTTTGGATGCCAGTCTTGGAAATCTTCTTGCCAGTCATTCTCCGTATGTTTGGCGCAGTATGGTCATGTATGGCTAATCCAACTCCAACTCTAATGCCAGTCTTGGAAGGCAACTTAAATGCTTTTTTAATGTCAGCACCGATTACATTTTAAAAAAATCTTCCTCAGATTCTAATAAATTGTCCAAGTATTTTACAGTTTGTATGAATTGTTAAAAGAATTCTATTTACAGTGACACTTCGGTAACTGGAAAATTTTTTAACCAAATTCATCGATAATTCATTTTTTTTATCTAGTTTTCTGAATTATGAAAATATTGTTTATAATTCGAATATATTTTACTTCACTCAATATATAATCTAACATCTGTATTCATTCCTTTACTATTTAAATAAATCCGTACACTGAGCCTTCAATGACCAAAAGAGAAGCTAGCTTTCTAATCTTTTTTTTCTAGCTTTCTGTACCACCGCTGTCTCATTACCTTTTAAAGGGTTGATCGTGCATAATGGAGAAATATGCTATAAATTGTGCCAATTTTTAATTAAAAATGAAGTTATTCGAAAGTGCTATTATACATCATTGTACGTGAACACGACTGTAAATTAGAAATTGGAAATATTTTTTTGTCTGCACAATTATTCATATCAAGATTTGTGTTTTCAGTCCTTACTCCCTTTTCCTTCACAGTGTGAGAGGATGCCACGGCTCTGCTGACACCATTTTGATATACACAATTGTTTTAGACTGCACATCGAGACAAAAGGTCTACGGAATTTTTATCTCTTAGGACATATCTCTATTGCCCCGTGAATTCTAATTTACGATTATCTTTAATACGGTTGGACACAAAAACATACTATTGTTCATACACTTTGATTTACCAAAAAATGATAAATGAATCACTCCAAAAAGTAATTATATCAGGAAATTCATATGCTAATTTGATCGAATGAACTAGTCTCGATTCTATGCAACAAGTCGAGCTCTCACTTTAGTATAGACATATTTTCTATTAGAGCAATTCTCGCTTTAGCCTACACCTTAACTTCAAGGAGATCTGCAGTTTTTACAAATACACAGACTCCATATTGAATTTTACTAGCATCAGCGAAAACATGTAACTGAATTGGCAGTCGTTGCTAAATATCTACGGATATATATTTAACCAAAGCTAATTGTTTCTTTGCACCCATCGAAAAACTTCTTTTACAAATTACAAGATGTAGGAAATTCCCAAGAAACTTTGCTTTTCCAAGCTTCCTGAAACACAAACTTGAGAATCTAAGATTCAGGGCATAACAAGTCAAAAGGGTCGAATATATTTTGTACTAAGAACAAACAGCTCTTTTAGTCTGCATCAGTTTAGGAACTTTTCTCAAATGGTATATTAATCCAAATTCCTTATTATTCTTAAAAGAGAAATGCCACCAAAGGAATTAGAAAGATATGAACAAGATATGTTACTTTCCAGGCATCATAAATTAAAGTAGACACTCGCTATGAATTTCAGGGATGTCAAAACAACCAACAGTCAAAAGACAAATAAAATTTCCGCTGGCATTGTAGATAAGATCCCATAAATCACCATCAATATTCAAAAAATGAGAGTCAACATCATTATTCTTTTCCTTTCAAATTTTTCTTTCAACACCACTCTTTGCTCCCTTCAGAACTCTGCTAGAATCCATTAAAATAGACATACGATTTTCCCAGAGAATTTCGTTACTTTCAAAATCATTTCCGAACTTAACACATTTAAAGAAAGCAAATGTTCCATCACAACTTTATTTGCAGAAAATTTACAGAAAAGAAAAATAACTTGCCAATACTGCACTCTCATATTATTATTGTTAGTAGCTCCATCTAAATTTAATATTAGTTTTATAGATGGTAAATTTTTGAAAGAGTCTGTAAAATTGTTTTGGAATACCAAGTTTCATTTTGCAGCATGCAATCTTTTTACTCAATGACAAACGATTTTAACTTTTTTTTTAACTTCAGCTCTGACCTTGTTCACACTCACCAGAATGAGAGCCATAGAAAATGGCAATTTATGTTTTGCAATAACAAAGAAAATTATGGACTAAGCATCACAGAAAGGGACATAAATTGGCACAGGAATTAGATTTGTTGCTTCTGCTGCCAAAGATAACAATCTGCTTGAATAAAACTGATAAAGAATAGTCCCCCTTTTTTTAAACACTTTCTCTTTGTGCTTTGTTTTTAGGCGGACAGCTATTTTTTTCAATAATAAATAAAGTCATTACAAATAATACGCAATACTTTTACCCTGACATTAACCTTATTTATATTGTTTTGCAATACCAAATTTCATATAGGAGGGTGCAAAATTTTTACTCAGCCGACATCCTGACGTAAGAGAACAAAAACTAACAAAACTGAAATCGATTAACTTACAAAAACAAAGAAATTTTAAAAAGATCTCAAAAATGAAGCAGCTATAAAAAGTTAACAGTTTTTTTTTTCTTTGCTTAAATTGCGAGCTTGTTGCTTCCCTTCATTTCAGGTACTTCCTGAGTGGATGAAATGAAAGGCAAAAATTAATATAATATCCCAATACCGAAATTTGATTCCAAAATACACATATCCGGCTCTCCCCTCCATACATCACAAGGACTCTGAACATTCTTCTGTAGGATCACGCAAAATTCAACGAATTTAAAGGCCTAGTGGGAAGGTGTCGGTTTCCGAAACAGAGGGTTTCAAGTTCGAGACTCGATTCCACATAAGATCCGTCGTGTAAGCGGGTCTGGTGCACGTTAAATCCGTCGGGGCCAAACGCCCTCCCACTAGTGTAGTGTGGAAATTTTGAAAGGGGGGGGGGGTGCAGCTCAGTTGTGATCCCCGTCATTTGACCACAGTTCAAAATTATGAGGTCTATCCCAAAATAACCCTAGTGTTGTTTTAAAACTGGACGTTAATATAACTAAACTCAAAGAATTCGAAAATACTTCAACTTAGAGCCTTACGTAACGTAAGGCTCTGCACACACAATTAGCATTTTATTTGCTTACTATTATTCCAACATACTAACAGAAAATTTAATAATTTTCTAAAAAAATGTTGATCTTTAAAGATTTTAATACTTAGTTATTTATACAATATTTGGATAAGAGTTACGATGTATTATCACCATAATATTTTGATCTGTGGAATTCGCTTAACATTGTAAAGAGTTTCATGACACTAAAAGATTATTCACTTTGTCATATTTGCTACATAATGCGTATTAAATATGTTTCTTTCAATCTGTACTATAATCTGATGATTTATTTATAAATAAACGCTAATCTTTTAATTAAATTGCTGAACTGTACTTGTCATTATACAGTTTCTGAATCAATCATTTTAGAGTCCTCCTGAAATATACCATGCTGATTCCCACGATTGCTGACCTGAACATTGTTAAATTCTAAAGAAATTATTAAAACAATTTCTACATTAAATAGAAACAGCGAAATGATAATTTACTTATTGTGCTGTATTGATTGCTTGATTTGTGTAGATTTTAGGAATGTTTTAATGAATTGCTACATTAGATACATTTTATAATTAATTATTAAGTAATCAATTCACCACACTGTAACTAATTTTTTTTAAATTTATAGTTAACAATGTGGTGAATTGATAACTTAATAATCAAGTAGAAAATATATCCAATTAATATAGGAGTACGTAATTTTACCAGAGAAAATGAAACGCATCATATAAGGCATACATTCACCCAAATTTAAAGAGAAAATATTATATCCATACTACAGGGCATACTCACTGCAATAGTATTTTATAATGGAAAAAAATATGCATCTCTTACAAATCGTAATATTTGACAGCTAGATGAATATTCTTTAATCGACATACTAGTGCCCCCTCTCCAGTCCAGCAATAGTTACAGTGTCCAGTGCTAATCTTTAGCCGACTGTATAAATTGCTTCCAGTGCCAAAGTGCCAATACTCTTTCTTGGCACAAAGCAATGACATAACAAAGGTGGGGATAAAGTTCATGCGACCTGGGGGGGGAAATCAAAACTAATAACATGTAATCGATGCTCATATTAAAAAAGCACTTAAGTTGCCTTCCAAGACCAGCATAGAAAAACTAAGAAGTTCCAATCAAATGTAAAAGAGCTTCATATGTCTTATTTACAGTAACATGCTAAAACAAGCTTTTTGAAAAAGTATGAACTGTATTATGCTACAGAAACACAATTCTGTCGGTTAAATCTCCATTGTTAAAAAGGGAACAATAATTTGGTACTTTTCAAAGATTGAAATCTATTAAGAATATTCGATTTTTACACACATAAATTTTTGAAAAAAATGGAAAAAAAAATCCTCTGATTCCCATTTCAAATATCTAAATCTAGATCTTTTAAGAGAACAGAATAAGCTTAACATGCTTTGATTAAACATCGTTTATTGTTCACTGCATTCTTTGAACTTGGAAAGACTATTTTTGAGCAGTAATCTACCAAAAGTCTTTCAATAAATATATTACTCATTTAATATCAACATTGATTTTAATATATTGAAGAGCCAAAAAGAGGATGGCTTTGCCTACACACGCCTGCTGGTACAGGTATGAACAGGCAAATAAAGGAGCTATGCAAACAACCAGTGTAACACGATGTGGTCAACAGCACCTATATAAGGCAATAGGCAAGTTGCTAGATCGGTTCTTGCAACTATAATGGAAAATTCTCAGGATTTAAGTGATTTTGAGAGGCATTTAAGGTAAACACATTAGAGATGTGACAAAGCATCTTAGAGATAGTGCCGAAATTTGAATGTTCGAATATGACAATTTCACGAGTGTACCATGAATACCGAATATCTGCTAAAACATCAAATCACCGATATCGGTGCACTCGGAAAAATGACCTTGAAAGAACGGGACATCGACGGCTGTCGAGAATCCTTAAAAGAGATAGTGCTATACTCATACAAATTACCGCAGATTTAAATGCTGGGGCATCAACAAGTGTTAGCAACGATATAATAACTTATATTAATAATGTTCCACTTTTTAATGGAATATTATTGAAATAAGTTTTTGGAGTAGACAGTCCACTCGTATATCATTTTGACTGCACGACACAAAGCTTTATGTCTTGTCAGGGACCGCCAACACCGCTACTGGACTGTTGATAAATCGAAACACGTTGCCTTGTCTGCCTAACCTCGTTTCCAATTGTAACGGGCGGATGGAGATATTATTTCATAGGTATCTAGACAACCTCATGAAAGTAAGGACTTAACATGTCAAAGGGGAACATGTCTGTTCAATATGACAGAGCCTCTGGAATGGTATGGGGTGTGGGCAGTTAACGTGATATGGAACCCCTGATATGTCAAGAGATGACTCTGACAAGTATCAGGTACCTAAGAATCCTGTCCCTTAACCAACACCTATTCATGTCTATGCATTCCGACAATTCCATCAGGATAATGCGACACCCCACGAATCGAGAATTGCTATCGAGTGATTCTCCAGGAACACTCTTTTGACATTATACACTTCCATTAGTCACTTAAATTCCCAGACATGAATATTATTGAATTATATCTGTGATGCCTTTCAATGTGCTGTTCAGAAGAGATCTCCATCACATGGCACTTCTCTAGATTTGTGAAGTGCCATGCAGAATTCTGATGTGAATTACTTCCAGTATACCTCCAGACATTAGTCGAGTCCATGGCATGTTATTTTGCGGCATTCATGCGCGCTCGATATTAAGTACGGGTCTCTACATGACGTTAGGTAGATGCATCAGTTTTTCTGGTTCTTAAGTGTAGAAATATTTATTCAGTATCATCAATTAAGCGCTACTTTCGCCTTTCAATCAATGTGACCCATAACAATAACTTCGTTTTTTAGCGGCACAAAATTAAATAGCCGAAAACACACATAGCAGAGTCTTGAAATTTGCACAATTTAAAGGAAACTGGCTCTAATTATATCTCATAGAATATCATAACATTCGGCTAGACCATTTTCTTTTGATTCATAATAATCATTTTAATTTCTCTCTATTACGATCAATGGAGGAAATTGTAGAAATATATGTAAAAGTTACTAATAGTTAAAAGATTTAAAAAAAATTCTAGAGAATATGACCAAATAAAGAAGACAGCTAAAATAAGAGATTTATTGCAATTTAAAAAAAACCTGAAGGATATGCTTTCCTTTATCTATTATTTTAAATACTTAGCTTATATTTCCTGGAGGATAAAATTGGCCTCGAGATTTTTACTTTCTGATCCCAACATTAAATATTATGTAATGTATATACAATTATAATTTAACTAGAAAGAATCGTCCTTTGAAAATAATATTATGGGTAAATTTTTTTCCATCTCAGGAAATATGCATAACAATATTACATTATAAATATACAAAAAAATATCGGTGGTAAATATTCCTAATCTTCTCTGACTTGCAGTTTTAACTGTAGAGTACTATAGTAAACTCATTGTCCTCAAAAGTTACGTTACTTTTTGCACTGTTCGATTTTCCACCAGTGTATTTTCGTCAATTAGACCAGAATTTAATGCATTTGTCATCAACTATTAAATCAAATAAATAATGCATAGCATTTAAAATCTGGCAAATTATTCGCTTAAAACTTTTTAAATTGTGTTAAGAAATGCGCATGTGCCCACTTAAGCACAATAATTTTTGATCAATTCACTGAAAATTATATCCAATTGGGCCCTGAACTTCTTATGGCTTATCTCGGCTGCATCTTTGCCTCTCAAACAACTAAATACTATTAAAAAACAATACACCAAAAGGAATATATAATTCAGCTTGAAAGAAGGATTATAAAATAATAAGTGTAAATTATCATATTATCATGTAGATACTTTAGTGTGGAACGCAATGACACACACAAGAAGTACAGCTAACCAAATTTATTAACTCAACTCTCAACTCAGAACACAGTAACTGACAAATCTGCTTTTATACTAGCAGAGAAAGTTCCAGAATACTTTTCTGGATTCTGTAAGAAAAGTCCAGAACACTTGTCTGGTAAACTAAAGAAATGTCCAGAATCTTCTGGAACATGAAATAAAGGAAAACATAAAATCAAGGAATTAAATATTTACACATACTATGAATCGCATTGCCTCTAGCGGGATTCGAACTTACAGTCTCTTGATTATGAGACCAGTGCTATGACCATTCGGCCATGAAGATTCGACTGCCTCTTTTTCAATGCGGCAATATATCAAACTTTAGTAAGCAGGTTACAACATTAGTCTTCTATGGTCAGTAATTAAATTGTTTAAAGCACTAGTACAAAAAGAAAAGTATTTTTCTCAGAAATATTAATTTACAACTGTGATGAATTCTGACAATTAAATATCAGACATAAACAATTTTAACTTAATTAAAGCATTTTATCGCTTTGAATTGTGTGAAATTTAGAAATTTTGAGATCATACAGATATTGTGAAATATTCGCTAAAAAATGACACATAAGAATTTATTTAAAATCTTTATTAGAGTCAAATTCATTATAGCTATGAAATGCATAGGAGTCAAATTTGCCTAGAAGTTAAGTTTGCATAGTTT
The DNA here is from genome assembly GCA_026543865.1 of Argiope aurantia. Lineage (NCBI taxonomy): Eukaryota > Metazoa > Arthropoda > Arachnida > Araneae > Araneidae > Argiope > Argiope aurantia. The sequence goes on along the minus strand of JAPMOR010024672.1, from coordinate 467,418 downwards.
TAGAAGGCAAGTCAGGTAAATATATTTTAATAATCAAAAACTTAACTGCTAAAAAATAGATTAAGAATATTTTTTACAGATTACAATAATTCAAATCAATCTGAATAAAACATGAGAAAAAATCAGAACTTCAATTTATGATATGAAATCCGAACATCGGTTACTAAACAGTGATAATTCATTTCACAAAAAAATAAAAATTTGTCTTCACCCTATATTATATAAATATATATAAATGGTTGAAACAGAGTAAAAAAATTTTCGAGGTAAGTTTCCCAGAGTAATAAGAAAAACAATATTTTGACTCTTAAATTATAAGCTATTAAAATATATTTATTGCATAGTTTGAGAAGGCAAGTCGGTAAATATATTTAAATGATAAAAACTTAACTAAGTCTGACTCTTAATTGCTGATAAATAAATTTTTTTACAGCTTAAAATCATTCAAAAGCAACACTTTTGAAAAGAGATGTGCAAGTTGGCCACCTGAGTTAAAAAGAACAAACTCTAAGAAAAGAATTAGAATTTTAATTTGTGACATGAAATCTGATTATTTGTAACCAAGCAGTGATAATATATTTCACAGAAAAAAAATAACAAATTAGTCTTCACCCTATAAATATAAATGGTTGAAACAGAGTAAAAAAATTTCGACAATAAGTTTTTGGTAACAATAGAAAAAAACAATATTTTTACTTTCAAATTATAAGCTTTAAAGAGTGCTATAACAGGTGCAACAAATTTTGTCATAAAATTCACAGTATATTGAACATCTTAAATGACCAAATAAGCAGTCAAACAAAAAGGACCAGAAAATTAAATTTGAGTATGATTCACCAGAAAGTCACTGCACTGTTTATGGCTTTGAATAAAAATCCAGCATCGTGTAATGAGAAACATTAACACATTTTAAAACAAAGAGTACATTTTTTTTATCCAATAATATTTTTTTAAAAAATGTAGTAGTTGGAATTTGGTCAAGATGAAAATCTCAAACAAAAAAGTAATTTTTGTTTCATATACAGCTAATTTCAAAGCATTTGAAATCTGGATTATTAAAAGAAACAATGAAATAAAGTAAGAAGGCATGAGTATTTACGATAATACTATTTATGATACAAACTCAATTAAAATTACAAGAAAAAACATAACATTGTAGACTAGATCATTTTATAAATAAATCATATTGTAAAAAATAAAATGCACAGTAGAAATTTTCAACAATTCAGCAATTATAATGCAGCAGAACAAAAATTATGAGCTTCCTTTCAAAAAAAGTTTTCTTTTAATATTTAACACTGCTAGAACATGAATATTACATAAGTATTTTTTTAAAGTAACTATACAATAAATGGCTTTTACATTTTAAGCAGAATTTTCAGAAGTTTTCGTTTCAACTTTTCCTACAGTTTCACTAGAATCTTGGGAATTTTCAGGGAACAGAACTTGAGAAGGATCCGAAAATAAACTGAAAGACCATGTACTTGATTCAGACGAGCCGGTAAAATTTTCTTTCATTTCACTTAATTGAGACATCCAAAGTGCACTTGGTGTATGGAAAGGGTCGAATTCCCCCACTGCAGATTCCTAAAAGTTAAAAAAAAATGTATTTATATATAATTTATTTTTAAAAATAAATTGAATTAAAATGGTTTTTAAAAACACATTTTTATTAACCCTTTGACTTTTGATGGCAGCCAAAACTTGAATACAGTTGTATACGGAGATTCGTTTATAAAAGGTTCGATGAAATGAACTCGGCAACCTTCTGCACGTTTCTCGCACAACGGGCCAGATAAAGCAACAATAAAGTAACTAATCAACTGACGCACTCTTCGGTTAAGCTTCAACAAGAGCCAGTCTCCTCCAGGCTATGATATGAGTGCATATGAATGAAAAACGCAAAATGCTTATTTTTAAGAATTTATTATTGCACTGTTGACTGCACTCTGCACTATGAGAAAAAGATTCCTTTATGATGCAAGGTTACCTCCATTGTCCTATTGTTATAACAAATCAAATGGTTCCTACTTTAATAGTAGCAAAATCAAACTGAAACAGTTTCCGTGTAACAGCACCGCTCCTTACGATACAAATTATTCTTAAATTGATTGTCACCTGAAGTAACGTGTTTTCCTCTTGATGATTTATTAGTAAGCGTTGAATAAAATCATAACACCTTTTTAACTACACGTATTAACATTTTGGGAATTGATTTGGCAATAGATTTTATATTACCATTACAAATTTTTCTCATACAGATAGATAAGTCTATCTGTATGAGAAGCAAGTTGCGACTTTTTTAAACACGGCAAAAATAGTAACAAGAAAAGTAAGGTACGGATTTTTCAGAAATGCACAATATTTCGTGAACGCATATGTTTCTTCGCGTGGAGAGAGATAAATTGGAAAACTCAGACTTATAACTGAATTATGCGTTTAACATATGTGGAATATGCTGGATGCATTTAACTTATCAATACCTGATAGATAATTATTTAAACCACATTACAGGATCTTTGAATTTAGTACAAAATTTTTAAGATTAACTCAATCTGGACTAAAGCTTTTTTTAATACCCGCCTATTTAGAATTTTAATAAAAGAAAAATAAAATAATAAAAAAATAGCAGCTAGAAAATTATAATAAAAAAATAGCAACTAGAATATTATTCAGACAGCAGGAAATATACTGTATTAGATTCGGTGGGTATTATTATATTTTTCTAGGTATATATTTTAAAATATGTAAGGCAAAATATTTTATTCAAAGCATTTTTTATTTTATTTTTCACAATTTTTTAACCTAGTAGTAAAAATGAACAAGATTATTGATTTTCTTAGTTGCTTGGTCTAAAAAAAAACATGTTTGTAACATGTTTTTTTAGACCAAATGTAAACATGTTTTAATTATTGGTTTCTCAAAAGTTATGTCGCAAAATTTTAATCATGTTCCAAATCAAATTATATTCCTATTATATGCATTATCAGTATGACTTCTGATCCTTCTCATGTCTTGCATTTTATATGTCATTTTCCAAAATCACGAGCAGCATCAAATTTCGGAGAAAAATTTAAAAAGATCAATGCTTAATGGTACACTTTTATTAATGAAACAAAAAGAAAAAGCATTCTGTTTTAATTATTTCTCACACATTAGTCTTTATTTTAAATTCATTATTATGGAATCTGAAAATAATTATGTTAATCGAAAATTAAAATACGAAAATAAAAAAGGCGGGCATAATCACTGAAAATACAAAAACATGCGGAATTTCTACTCTCATACGTTACTAATTTAATTTACAATAGCAATATAGCTTTTTTTTTTTAATTTTTAAATTCTGAAATCCTTAAATCAAGCTCAATCAGACATATTATATATATATATTCATGCGCAAAACATTTCTATTTTCTTGAATAAATACTAATCCAACTTACAATAACCATTGTATATCCATTAAAGTTACAAATGATACCTGTCTATATAATAAATTTGCCATAAAATCAAATTTAATAAATGTAAGTTAAAATTAGTTTAAAAAGCTAGTTTAAAAGTTATTAGTTTAAAAGTTAAAATTAGAAAGAAAAAATTAGTTTTTTTTTTATAAGTTTATGTACGATATTCTTACATTTTAATATTTCTCTCAGCCAAACTAATGTAGAATTAAATAAATAAAAAATGTACCTTTTTAAAATCATTTCAAAATCTTATTTGGAAAGCTAAGAACCTATTCATTGTGTAATCTTTTCCGTGATCATTTTAACCCTTTCACCGTCCTTTCCTGTCCGTAAAAATTTCTGTTTTTAGTCACATTAGAACAAACAAAAATAAAAAAAAACAAGTAAAAATTTACAAAGCCTTTTAAACGTTTTAAAGTGTAGACAAATGCTTGAAGCGGTTTACGGACAACGAAGTTTAAGTAATTTCGCAAGAAAAAGCAATTCACTACTATCAATTATGAATAGTAGATATCTCTCCCTCTGGGACATCCTTAATGATAAATAATTTTACTTCCAGAATCCCTCGTTTAGAAAAGAAAGTAGCCTTCAATATTCAATTTACCCAGTCTGATCAGGCTAGGTTAGTATTCAAAGGGTTTATATATATATATATATATATATATATATATATATATATATATATATAGAGAGAGAGAGAGAGAGAGAGAGAGAGCCTATTCCCCACATCTGCCCCTAGATGGCACTTTGAGACGGAGTATTTATATAGTTCCCATGATGCCTTTCAGTTAGTAAGACATCACTGATAGTTTGCTAGGCAGCTTGAAACAATGTGATATTTTTATTCTTCCATGTTAAGTATGCATGTGTAATTTGATGTCTTGTGTGGCCTGTGATGTGGAATCTAGAAAGAATCTCAATAAAATATGATTCCCAAAAGCCGGTGTTTTCATCTGCACAACACCGTGAATCTCTCTTCACTACAAACTGCATATTGTTATCAGCAATACACAAGTGTAGAAATTTTTGAAATTTGAGCCCAGATGTTACTAATCTATTGTGCACACATATTTGGGAGAGTATGACAGATTAAATGGAAATGCATGAAAACAGTGTTGGTTAAGGTGAATTAAAAAGCAAAGCTTCCCAAAGTTACAGAATTTTGCTTCCCAAAGTTTATGAGATGAATGAAAGTATTAAAGGCTAGAATGAAAGTATTAAAGGCTACTCTCAACTTGTGGAAAGAACCTTTTTTTCTTATCTACATATTAAGTATAAATAATTCTATATAATACTGAATTTTATGCAACTCTAGACAAGAGACAAGTGTTTTCGTCGGAAACTAAGTTTATAAAACACAGTTTAGTAATGTAAAAAGTCCAAGAATTTCGTTGAAATCATGCAACAGCTAAATAATTGGTTATGATGAAAAATAATCGTTGGTTTTTGAATTAATGAGAAATTATTTCAATGTTGTTTTCATTTTTAATTATTTGTTTTTATTTATTTGTATTTATTTTGCCCATTATAAAAATGTAATAAAATGTCAAATCACAAATAAAATTTACAAATTTTATCAAATTAATTCAATTTCTTGACTTTTAAGCTAACATGTTATTTTAAGGCCTAAATCTTATTAATAAAAAACTTCTTCATATGGACGGATGATTGAGGGGATATAAAGATAGAGAAGCTCAAAAAGATTAATCATGTAGCACAAGAGAAATAATAATAATAATAATAATAAAGGTTGGAAATAGTTGCCTTAGCACATCAAGAAAAAAGTAATTGTAACTTTACAAACAAGATACAACTGAATAAAAATTATCATTACTGTATAAGTTAAAGTTCATTTTATGTACCTTATTTTCATCAGCGGTTTTCTCAGAATCGATAAGCAAGTTTTCATTCATTGATGCTTCATCAACACAATTCCCATTATCACATGTGTTAGAGGTCCACGTTGAAGCCTCTGATTCCCAAACAGATGTTAAAGGATTGCTCCATATACTGTTTGGCGATACATTCGACTGTAAAAAACAGCATCCACATTTTATTAACATGAAATTATATAGTTACATCTTGGAGAATATATGACTTATTAGATTCAATACTTCATATAATTTTCAATGTATATCAACACTTACGATTCGAAAATAAAAATTTTATTTTATACATATTACTTATAAATAAATAGATACAATTCGGGCAATTTCACACACAAAAAAAGAAACATAGAAATGATAGCTTTCTTTTTGTATTTGCAGGACATTTGGTTCACTAATGTGTGAGTCAATTGAGATATTCTTCCATCCACTACATAATAATTATAAAACTACTAATACAAAGATTAACATGAGATACATAAAGTTATACCAAATCAAACAATACATCAATTTACACAACTAAGAAATAGGAAGTGAAGATAAGTCATTTCAGAATGATTGAGCATATTTTACACCTTTGCGTGAATAAATTCTGCCTGATTTACAGTAAAGAGATGTGTTGTAAGGAAACTTATGTAAGTTCAGTAAGAGCATTTCTTTGGTGAAGATTGAGTGATAAGTCAAAGATGTGTACCAGTCCTCTCTGAGCTAAAATTAAAGCCTTTGAGTCTTTATCATATCGTGGGCCACAAAGTTGGCTTACCTGCAACTATGATGAGGTTTAGTTAAGTTCTTTATTCTTGAAGGTTTCAACGTGCATTTAAAAAATAAATAAATCCTTTAGATATCATGTTGTTTGCAGCAGTATAATGTCTCCTAAACAAATACAAACAACAAATGGTGGCAGTAGTTAAAAGAAAAAGGTAATTTATAGAAAGCATAGTGAGAAATGAATGCAAAAATTAAATACTTTTTAAGCATCTTAACTGAAGAAAAGCGCGGATATATAAAATCACGTATATTCGAAGCACAAGATTTTTTTGTTTTATAATAAATTATAGTTTAGATATAAAAATTAAAAAAAAAACTACTTTTTAACAAATTAAAATTATTTTTTTAAATTTTAATCTTCAACAAAAACAACTTTTAAGATTTTAATTGAAATATTCTAATATGATATGGAAATAATAAAAATGGTTATAACTTTGTTTAGAGGTTGAATGCAATCTCATCTCGTATTTAGATTGATAAAATTTGCTTTAAGCAATATTTAATACAAGGCAATTCTGAAAATTTCTTTTAAGAGAAAATTGCATAGAATCAATATACGCTGCTAAAATTGAAAACTCTAATTAATTATCAGTAAATTGGACAAAAATGGGTTGTTTACAAAATTATTTTCACTACACATTGGTGGGGGAAACTTCCACCATTCCCTAACACAAACGTCTATGTTAATTACACAAAAGAACCATAACCAATCAGTTATCAATTACATATAAGTTCCAAAAACTTAATTCATCAATACTAGATAATGCTGTCAGATTTTTAATGCCATAATTTTAAATTTAAGTTCAATTCTTTTTAAATCAGAAAAAATATAATTTAATTATATGTCTGAATAATTTTTATTTCCTTATGTGCACAGTTAAAAAATCACACAAAAAATGTAATTGTCTATTTTTCTCTAGTTTTTTAAATACCCAACTCAAATTTTAACAATAAAATTACAAAAATCTGACAGTATTATCTTGTATTGATAAATTAAATAAACTAATTAATACATGCAACTTTTATAAAAAATTAATTGTATAAATATTTATATGAATAGAAATAATAAGCATAAAAACAAGAAAAGAAGGCAGAAAAACACTATTATTACAACTAATTTTGCAGGTATTTTTTAAAATTTCTTATTGACAATTTCAGATTCTACATCTCATAAACGTTTGTTTTCCTTTATTATTTTTCTTTGAATGTTGTTGATTTCACCAAGAGTGAAAAACCCTTTGCTTCACCAGGTTTTGGCGACAGTTCTTTAATTTCTCCTTTCATGTCAGAAATTTCTTTTTCTAAGTACATATTTTTTAATTCCAAAAAAGCGAAATACATAATACAGTGCATTTTATTAAATAAATAAAATAAAAATATTTCAAACAAAAAAAATTCTTTAAAAGTGCAGATGTATTTGCAAAATATGTCATGTTAATTTATTTTTAATGGAATTGTTATATTTACTGTAAATCCACAGTTTATGCAAATCCAAATTGTTAATTTTTTTGTTCTTTTCTTTTTGAACAAAATTCCCCGCATTTCCTCAGAAAGCCCTAGTATGTATTTCAGTTTTCTTGTTACTTTTGAAAATTTAGCACATATTTTTCACGGCATGCTGTACAGTGTATAGTATACGTGAGTTGCTGAATACATTCAAGGGATAGCCCATAGCATTACTTTTCTATGAAAGATAATTTACAACTGCTTTAAGTTATATTTTTCGCTTTGTGTCCACTAACATACTTCTGCATCTGGTTTCTTTATCGGAACTGAATAATTACAAACACATGCACTGATAATGAATTTGTTTCCAGACAACCATTTGCTTTATATGTGCCATATAATGTAACTGGAGATCATGTTACCAACTTACTGTTTAAATAAATATATGACATGCATAGTTGTATTATTACTGTTTTCCAGGATTCTCTTTCTTCGTTGCAACTTCTTTTAGCATAAAAAAGAAATCCAATTAATCCCTGAGCCCATGAGCCATAAGAAAATTTGTTCCTCTTTAATGAACTTTTTGATGCACTCTGTACATATCCTAACTCGCATTTCCAAAAATTAGAGGTTAAAATCTCTCACAATCCGCATTATTTCAAATTTTATTTACAAATATTCAAAAACATATTAAACAAACAAACAAAAAAACTAGAAAATAGGTAAATGTATTCATTCAAAATAAAAAGTTTTGACCTCCAGCATTTTTTTATCCCCCCCCCCCACGAATGAAATATTTTGCTGAATGCTGAAATTTTAATATATTATTTTTATTAAATCATCGATTCCATCTCAATAATATTTAATTCATTTACCAGAAAACAAAACTCATATTTCCCATTCCCACAAAAAAGATAATTAACATTTGCCATTGAAATACTTAGTAAAGCATTAAAAACCTTCTTGCCTTTACTTTACTTTTCATGCATTACTACTTTTCATTTCATCATTATTAAGAATTATAATATTATACTTATTGACATTTTCACAAGAATAGCAAATTTACCATTTCAGTTTCCTCAGGTTTTTCAGTCCAAGAACCTCCAGATGGGCTATAATTAGAATCCCAGAAACTTTCTCGAACTGGAGTTAAATCAAAACCAGGCCAATCATCTGCAAAGTTAAGAAATTAATAATTAAATAATAGTATTTAACTGCAATATAACATACAAAGAGAACGATAAAATGTAATACTGTAAGAGCATAAAAGATTTGCTCCAGTATCAGTAAAATAGAATGTAATTATGAAAAAAAAATATGGTTTATTCAGCCTATGTAATGCATGTTAATAATAAAAAAAAGATGACCGAATAAACTACATTCTGCTGTATTATAGACTAATCTATTAATCATAGGTATAACTAATCAAGACGCGAAGTTACTGAGATTTCTTTGAGAACTGGGTGGATAAAAAATTAGAGACTGCGGCTGTCAACCATACTTCAGTAATTTCACATAGCGCAGTTTAACCAAGGTTGGCTCTTGCGTCAATGAAACCCAAACCAAATCAATTAGTAATTTTACAATTCAAAGTTCACGATATTTCGTAGCATGCAAAGAGGACATAAAATGTTTCAGAAAGTATATCTGTAATGAGAGGATCCATTGAACCATATTTTTTTTTTTTTTTTTATGATATGGCAAGAAACATTAGAAAATGCAGTGTTCATTCAATAACCAATCTTTGAGTTCAATTTCAAATCTCCGATCTATTTCGATTAGATTCATGAGGCTTTATCTGTCAAAGTAAAAATACAAATACATGCTTTGATACCTAATTTTGCCAGAGAACTAAGTATTACAACAATCCAAAGAAATATAAAAATATTCAAGATGGATTTAAAAATTAAAAAAAAAATTAGTTACTTCACAAAATTGGAATAGATTTACTAGTCAGTTATGAGCTCTTTATTGAAAAATCAAAATCTCTAAATGACCCAATTTAAAATAAATTACAATTTAATGGATTGATTAATTCCAATAAAATAGCAAAAAAAATGACAGATTAAGTATTGCCATTTTAACCTTTCCTTATGTTTGGATATGAAAAATAAAACAGAGGACAAAGCAGCAGCATTTTAGAAAATTGGTACTAAAGGTAGCTATCTACATCCACCTTTCTGAAGCACACTAAGGTGGTTCACAATTTAATCTTCAAACTAATGATTCCAGAAATCAACAATAGAGAAAAAGTAAAATACTATATTTTCACTATAAGGAGAAAAAGATCCACAGAAGGTTAAAATTTGAATCTAAGTTTATGCTTTTCAAGGGTTTCAAAATGATACACAAGGCCTATTGAAAAACTGGATTCAGAAAAAAATATTTTTAACACACAGAAAGACACTAAATATATTGTTTACCAACATTTCAAATATTTTACATTTTAAAATACAGATATCAGAAGAATGGATTTTGATACAGACCTTTTTTTTTATTAGTATTTCAATGCATACTTTCATCCCCTGACTTGACAGAAAATTTTTATAAGATTCTTTCATTCTAAAAGGATATTAATGAACACAATAAATGAAAGGAAGAGGGCAAACAAATTTTCCCATTTCGAATGATTCTTTTATTATTATAATTAAAATCCCATTTTAAACAAAGATACACATACACAAGCAATTAATTTTTGTTCTAAAATTGAATGAGAGTCGGAAGCAAAAGAGGAAACCGCAGCTTATCTGAAAAGTTATTTAAAAGAACGGCAATAAATAAATGGGTATCGTTATGAGACTAATTTCCTTTTTTAAAATAAAAAACTCCAATTTCAAATGCACGGTGAATCAATCTGTCACCAAAAAGTAATATAAAAGAAGCAGAAATAGAATCAGAATAAAGGACTAAAGTATTGAGTTATTCATAAAAATAATTTATCCATATAATATTTATTGGATACTTAAATTCAATTTGACTCAAAGAACTGGTGAACCGAGACAATTAGTTATGAACAAAGTATATAGATATAATCAAGAGGTTACATCTCGTATGATGCCTGTAGTATTCCTAATGATAAATTTTGGATTTCATGCCTCAAAAATCATCAAAATTCAATTAGAAAAAAATCCAATGGATTGCCAATTTAGCAAGAATAGACAAACTGTGTACTTGCATGATTTAAAGAGCAAGTTACAGACGGTATGTTACAATATTTGAAGAATAAAGAGAAGGATATGAGAAGTATGCATTGTAATATATTTAAATAATATATTTTGTTTATACATTTTACTTAAATCAACTTATGAAAACAAACAAACAAATGAATATTCAAGAAACTTCGATGATAAGCGTTTTCAAAATTAATGCCATTGGCCATCAGGCTCATACAAAATCGAGAAATTATAATTGCATACGTATTTATCAACAAAAATGGTTACATGACTTCATTTGACGCTAATAAGACCACATGGAATCGGGAGCCTAGCAGACGGTTTGTATTACTGAAACTTATCAGATAAAAATTGAACAGCATATTCACAAGTAATTCGAAATATGTTTCAATTGCATTTAAGCACAAGAGCACCACATATTCGATTCCATGGATAGAAACTCCTTTGTTAAAAGATTAACTTTTAATTCAAGTATAAAAGTAATAAATAATATTTACACTTGGATTCCTTCCCCCTTGCATGCATCATGTCAAAGACACAACATAAATATGCATACAACCATTTTCTGATTGTCTCAGTACCAAGAACAGAAACGTCGAGATATCACCCGATGACATGGAATCATACAGCAATACTGGTTTGGAAATGTTTGTCAGACACGGTAGATGGCGTTCAAAGTGCCATAATTCTCAAGAGGTTTTGCAAGGACTATTACTTCAGCATTCCACAACAAGATTCAATGATGTCAAAATCGATAATGTAGAGGGAAGTTGATGCAAAATACATAGTTCGTGTCAAAGTTGTAAATGATATCTTTACAATCGGTTCAAAATGCATTTTACACTTTGATTAGGATGAACATTTAAAAAAAAACCTGCAATTAAGGGGTCCCTTACAAACATGTTTTTACCCCCCCCCCCAAAAAAAGCGCGAGCGAGAAAGAAACGAGAAAGTGGATGTCAAATTATTTTCATTTAATGAGAAAATAATAAAATCTTGATAACGTCATAGTTCGAAATATTGATACGAATATGTGGGATGAAGAAGCGTTTTTACATGAATAGTGGTGAAATTCACATGAACTATCATTCAGGATCTAAATTTTGGGCGTGTTAACGTCACCTGTGCATATTGGTTATGATCGCGTTCTGTTCAGGTAAATAATTGTGATATCACTGAGCATGATAAATGGATATTGATATGCAATGCCATCTACCATGCCTGGTAATTACTTCCCACCCAGAATTGCTAAGCGATTCCGTCTAGAAGTACCCTTCCAAGAAATTTGTAACCCTGGTGCTGAGACGTTCTACATATTGATGTATACACATGGCAATCAAATCCATATGTTCAAAACATCTGTTTTAATTAGACGGATGATGCTTTAAAACTTTGTAAACAAATTTTTGTGGTGCATTTTGAATAGTTTTCGAAATATGAAGTTAATTCTACAATTTTGCCATTACAGAATATCACAAGATTGTCATATTGACTCGGCTGTAGCTAATTTGACTTATCAGTCATTAAATCCAGAACTACTTACCCTGTATATATATATGAATTAGTTTAGTTTAAAATAAATGCAATGAATTCTTGATGACAATCTGAAGTTAAAAGTGGAATTAAAAAAACGCCCATAATAATCCAGAAAAGAAAAATACTTTTATCCATTGTTACAGAATGAGAAGAAAAATAAGATATTTCGCCGTAGTTAAATTTTAAAACCACAAAAACCTAATTTAAAAAGTAGCTACTTACTATAAACATTTAGCTGATTTTTACATGCCTCCAAACGTAAACGTTCAGCTTGCAGTGACTGTTCTAAACATGATACTTGCGAATTTCCGCACCAAGCAGATATATTATTTGAAGAAATGGAACCTGAAAACCAAAGAATGAATTCATATTTATGCAAAGAAAAATGCTTCCCAAATATCGAAATAATTATCTACAGCTCTTTTTTAAAACTAAATATTTATTTTAGAAATGTATGATTTTCCTCGTCCGCTTAAGAACATTTACTAGATTTAAAATGTATCAGAGAGATTCCTTAATTATTACCATGTTTGAATTAGCAGTAATTTGTACACTATCAATTTTGAATTTTTTTTCTGGTCTTTTCAAATGAATCCTCTTTTACATCAGAAAAGTATGTATCCCCTTTTATAATATTAAATCGCATGTAAAATACTTATTAAGTATTTTACAGACGATTAACTTTTTTAGTAATACTAGAAATGAATAAAACCTATTCACTCTAAAGATCATTAATTGTTTTGATATTTTTGTTATTGTGACTAATTTGTATGAAATGGATTGTGCAGAAGAAAATACAATGCAAATTTTGTTAAGGTAATCCTGATAAAAACATTTTTTGAATATATATTTTGCCAACACAAAATTTTCTGAAAGAATGTTTAATGCTTATAAACTATTTTATGGGGATTTTACATATATGTAACGCATTTATGCATAGAACATCGTAAATTGTTGTTACTTCATAGTTGTAAATTGAATTCTTTAAAATAAAATTGCTAAATGTTTTTTTTTTTTTTTTTTTTTTTTTGTCAATCTGCATATATAGATTTATAATTGCTGATTTTCCAGTACATAAAGTTTACTACATTTAAGAGAGAAAAAAAAATCGGTCAAGGGAATTAATATGAAAGTTTTTTATATTTCACACATACCACGATATATTTTACTTTTTTACTTGTAGACGACACACTAAACCAAAGTATAATGAACGTATAGTCAAATTAAACTCTTAATAGTAAAGGGTGACAAAAAAAGTAATAATAACTTCCACTTTTTTATTGACATTTTAAAAATATGCTTGCTCCTTCACCAAAAGAATTGATATTCACGTAAAATGAAATAATTATGAAAAAGAGTGAAAGAAAGTGAAGATGAGCTTGGAAAATTTTATAGCCCTTTTTTCTTTTTCCTTTTGATTTCTGGCATTCAACATAGAAAATAAAATAAAATTTTAGTGCATGATAGTAATTGAGAAAACCATGACAAACAGAGTAATAAGAAAAAGTGTATTCAAAAATCAGATTCAAAAGATCATAGCTGCTTAGAAAATCTATGCATGAAAGAAAGGAGAAGGCTAATTAAGCAATATACAGCTGAAATATTTCAATAATTTTTTTCTAAAGAAGAGAGGAAGAATCATCAGTGCACAAAACAAAAACAGGTACTTTATACTCACAATTTCCAGCAAACTTGCAGTGAGAATTGCAAAATGGTCGATTTTCATTCTTATAAACACCAGCAGAATCACTAAATGAAGTACAGCAATTGGGATTAGACTGTAACATCCAGTGCCTTAATTTAGATCCTAACAGATTACTCTCTACATCAGAAGAACCGAATAATTCACCGTTCTCAAAATTCCAACTATTTTGTCCAAATGAATGTTTACTTGACCTTTTTACAAAAGGATGGCAGTTAGGAGTTCGTTTACTTTTGGAAGAACCTGAAAAAAGGAATGCAGGAAACAGCAATAAGTGAACAGAACAAAAACTATAGTTAAAGCTACAGTATAAACACAAAATAACAGAGCAAAACATTTAAATGAGTGCATTTCAGAAAAATTATGGAAATTACAAGTAAACAAGTTGCATGCAATTTGTATCTAAATGAAAAAGTATAATATACGTACAAAATGAAATGAATAATAATTTAAATAATAATCAGAACAAAAAAAAGTATTAGCCTCGCTTTTCATTAGTTAATCACATAAAATAATTAATATTATTTTTATTAAAATACCTAATAAACTGAATTCAGTGGCATGACAGCCCATGTGGGCCAAGACCTACAGTGGCCATATCCGCTTTCTTGCCCGAGGGCCCTGTGGTGCAAAGCATATGTCACGGGTAGGTAATCAGTCCAATGCGATAAAATACATAATATTAGCTTAAAATAATATGTAATATAGCTAACAAATCTTTTTAAAAAATGAAAGACAAAGATGAATCATTCTTGTTAAACAAAATCTTTAGAGCTCAATAAAAAGAAAAATTTTTAATCAAAGAAAAGCTTAAAAATTATTTTAATTATATATAGTATAATTCCCGACATCCCCCAGGTGTAGACATGGGAGCAATGTGGAGACTTAAGACACCCTTTTTTTTCAATTTTTTTCAACTAATACACTGGTGTGCAAAACTTAAGCAACAGGTATGTTTTTTGCCATAACTTCACGAGAAATCATCTGAGAGACATGAAATTCAGAAATGAGATACAGCATTTTGTTCTGAAAGAATGACGAAAGCATAGTTGCGCAGAAATGAATACAATGCATACAGTATGGAATCAAACAAAAAAACGGCTTTATTGAACTCATAGTATCGTTACACATGATTGTCTGTCCAAGAGGAAGAACATCAAGCAGATGTTCCTTAGTATGGGATATGCCCTCCCCTTACTGCAATGGTTGCTTCGCACCGTCTCCCCATACTCAGCACCAGATTGTCCAACAGTTCTTGAGGTAAGAGTGCCCATTCCTCAATCAGCATCTGTTTAAGTTGTCGGGTGTTCCCAGGAGGATGTAATCGTGCCGCAAGGCGTCTCCCCAAAGCATCCCACACATGTTCTATCGGATTTAAATCAGGGGAGCACGCCGGCCAATCCATTCGAGTGATATCTTCACTTTCCAGGAGCTCCTCAACAGCATGAGTCCTGTGTGGCCGTGCATTGTCATCCATAAAAACGAAGTCTGATCCAATGGCACCTCGGAACAGACGCACATGGGGAAGGATCACCTCCTGACAATAGCGATCTCCAGTTACAGAACCTCTGTCGAAAACGTGGAGCTCAGTCCGCCCGTTCATCATAATGCCTCCCCAGACGACAACTCCAGGACCACCGAAACGGTCTCTTTCCGTGATGTTACTGGGATGAAACCGTGTCCCGACCTCTCTCCAAATCAACTGGCGTTGGGAATCGCTTGTAACATCACGGAAAGAGAGTGTGTGAGCGTCATCTTCATATGAGCTAGAAGTCAGACTTCTACCCTCGGGTGCTCAGGGGCCTTTACCCTCAGAAGCTATTGCACAAACTCGGCTTAAATCGCTGACTTCGTTAGCGGGCTTGTCTATGGCAAGTGCCATAAATAAAAAAGAAAAAGTAAAAAAAAACTTCATATATTATACAACAGTATATGTATTACTACTGCTTATGATAAGTCACCACGTTTTCAGCAGAATCTAAATTACAAATCCAGACTTTTTAGGGAATTTAAAATTTTCCGGAACTTACCCGCTTAATGCGCGAGTGGGGATATTCCTAAAAAGCAGCATAAATTAGTTCTACTTGAAAACATTAAAAAAAAATTTTTTTTTGGAACATTTCTTTAGATACACATCACACATACAAGAGATATTTTTCAAATTTAGAGTCATAAATGAACTTACTGATAGATTTTATAGATTCTGAAGAAATTCTGTTGATTCCATATATAGAAACATCATTTTCCCCATTATTTATCAATGCTTCTTTTGTTACAGCAGCAGAATAAGATGAAGGGAATTTTGAAAAAGGTGATTCAAGGGACAATGGGGATTTTAGCTCAGAAGTTTTTATCCACAAGCAGCTATGAATTCCTTGCCGAAGAGTAAAATTTTGATTCTGATCAGCACTGTCAATTAGTTCATCTTCTGGAGAAGAATAAGAAAATAAATCAACACTTTAAACAAAGACATCAAATTATCTCATGTTAAAAAAAAGCAATATTTAAAACGAAGACAAACACATAAATTTTAATATAATAATATTAACAAATGTAATTAAATGCATTTAATAATTTTAAAATGGGAAAGTAACACAGCAGATCTTTCCAATTCCTTTTATTGAAAAAAAAAATACAAAATGCATATAAAATTAAAATTTCCAATAATATTAAAAATTCGTAAGTCAAAACGAATCCAATACAAAATTGTTCATGCATAACAAGAAATGTTAAAGATTATGATCACTCTTATTTCCAACTAAAACTAAAGGCTATAATAATGTTGTAAAAATGAAAAACACATAGTTATCAGTGTTATTTGTTCTCTCAAAGTTTTTAAAAGAATTTATACTTGATTTTCACTTTAAAATTTTGTAGGACACCTTTTTTTCTTTCTTTTTTTTTTTTTGTAAATATTATGACTAGTGAAGGTAATTTAACTATTTTTCTATGTCTCTCAATAAATCACTATTGCTGAATTTTGAAGGAATAATAAAGCATAGACATTACATTCAATGGTGACCTTATATTTTAGATTTATGAAATATTGTGTAATTCATTCAAGAGTCGTGAATATATTAAGGAAATTTATATCCTTAACAACATTAAAATTCTATCAGATATAAGAGCACATTACATTTTTTTCAATTCAATAACTACATGTAAAAATGGTAAATTTAAAATATACAAATAAAAAATGTAGATTTCCTCATCTGCAGGAAAGATTATAACACTCATTCAGCTTTGTGTACTAATGTAACATTCTCTTAGCTTACTTTTAGAGCCATTTTTAGTAAAATTTTAAATAAGTGCTGAAACCACCAGGTGGCCATACTATCCTCAGATTATCTTAGAAATAAATATTTCTATATAAAGTGAAAGTGATTTCACAAAATAAAATTGATCTTAAGCAATTAACGGTACTACAAGCTTGGTAAAAAAGCCATTTAATCTTTATTAGACATTTCATTTCTCTTTAGGTAAGTTTTTTGAAAAGAATTTATTTTCAGAGTTCATTTTCAATAGGAATTTTTTTAAGCATTTCAAGAAATTAAACCATTTTTAGATAACCTAATTAATTAAAGACATTTAAACTGGAATCTGTTTGATTGCACAAATTAAGCTTAGAGAATAAAAGAAGAGAATTTTTGTCAGACATAACAAAAATAGTAAGAAACACGCAAGGGAGAGAGAAAAATAATCTTATCTCAAATGCCATCTTCCTTTCTCCGTCAAATATCTCAAATTGAAAATGTGGTAGTAACTTATTCACTTAATATTTATTCAGGATTAAATTAATATTTAAATATGCATGTTCAAGTTTTGTACCTTAAACTTAATACAATCTAGCTTACAGAAGGTGCATAGTGAGAAACTGTTTTAAAAATTAAGCATCTATGTACAAGGATGAATACCAATACCTATATTTTCTAAGCAAATGACGTTTTCTATTTTAAAATAATGCATAGTTTTTATTAAAGTATTATATATACTAAAAAATTTTAAATATGTATATTTAAAAAAAATTTAAAAACACTTTTGTATTTGCACATCTTTTATTAACTTTTTGATTAGATAAAAAAAAACACTAACTGTTATTACCAAAAAAGTAAACCATCTTTTATCCGATTAACAATAAGAATAAGCGATCTTCTTGACATTTCTTAAATTTTAAAGAATACCAGTTAGTTGGATGGATACACTATTTCTGAAAATGCCGACAAAAATATTTGATGTATCTTCACGTTTTACAGCCCATTTAATTTGAAACAAATATCCCAGCCAATATGTAACTGCGTTACTTATATCTGAATTTTATACATGTAGCAAAAAATAAGATTCGACATGGCCGGGATGAAAAGCATAAATTTCTCCTACGTTAGCGGACCATGTTTGCATTCCAGAAAAATTTATTTGCAACCTTAAAAAGTTAAGAGTTAAAAAAAACTTTAAAAGTTTTCACTAAAAAAGTTAAAAGCATTCCTAGATGATGACTATCATAAAATTAGGCTTAATAGCTTCGAAATTAATTAAAGAACAATTCCGTAATCTAATTGAATTCTAATTGTCGAAGCGAATTTTTTTAGATGAAATTATTTAACAGAAAAAAATAGCAACGTTTTAGAAATGTTCTGAATAAAATAATTATCTTATTGCTTCTTAGTTCCGAAATTTAAAATCTTTTTTTAACGTTTAACATCTCTAAAATTTATCAGTGTCCCATTTGGACGACACACGCTTTCCACACTCATCGTCCCAGCGTCGCGTCCTAGCTACGCGCTCAAATTAACTCTATAGAGCAGCATAATGTATTCGCGACTTCGAAACAGAACGTTTTCTTTCAATTTTCAAATGCTACTAGATGACGTGAAAAGAAAACAGTTTTTGCAACAGTGGAGTAATATGGCATGTAACCTTCCTATAGGGACATTAGGTTCTGTTTTGCACTTTTGGATGTGATAGATTTATTGATATAAATAAACGGCTATTTAAAAGTACACGTGTGATTTAAAGGCACTCCAGAGTTCTTATAAATTGCTTTGACTTTTTTCGTTAGGGAAATGCGTTCAATTTACTGTTGCAGGGATGAGAGTGAAATATTCAAGGCATATTTTGTAGATGTCTTGACAGATGTGCTGGGATTATTTTGAGCTTCTTTATTTTTTTTTTTTCTTCTTCTTTTTATTTTTAGCTATGGATATGAAACCGAGTCACCTTCTGAGATTACTGAAATAATTGGGATTTTAGTAATAACAGCAGATAATAAGGTTCATTTTCTTCAGGCACAGAGGAATATAATTACAATATGCCATTAGGTGCTAGCTCTGAGTCTGCAGCGAGATCATCTTTAGAAATAAAACAAAACCGAAGATAAACTTTTCAGTATGAACTCGTGAGACTGAGATTATTTAAACTGGAATTTCATTTGATACAAATTATTATTGCTTAATCGCCCTTTTTCTAAAAATTTCGTATGGATAGTATTTGTTACTTAATTCCTCTACGTATAATATTTGTTTTCGTGGGTCTAGTTAAAATTTTGAGTATTTTGCTTGTTTTATTACTTTCTATTAATGTTATATACTTTATATTAATACATATTAAATAGTAGTATATTATATATATTACTTATAAAATTGAAGTCATTATATTAAAATGCTGATTTGATACGAATTGTTTTACAAAACTAGGCTTAACTGTGAAAAATGCCTGGGTCCATGGACGGCGCTCTATTTCCAAACGCTCGGTCCTTTGACAACGCTCCGTTCCCCGCGTGCTGATACTGAAGGAGTTAACTCGTATACGCAAAAATACTTTAAAATAAATAATTTTTCAGCTTTTAAAAAAATTTATAGAAAAATGAGATCAAATATCTTATGATATCATCTCCTGGTTGTAATAGCTAACCAAAATAAATTTATTAAGTTAAACAGATGATAGCTCTGAAGTTAGATACAAAAACGGTTGCTACGTTTTTAAGAACAACCTTACCTACAACCTTTTTTTGAAAACAGTGCGAGACAATATATTGCATCGTATCAACATTTAACAACATTAATTACGTGTAGAATCCTATTCAAAGGCCGATTTTACCATTTTGTTCGGATGATGACAAACTAATTCGCGTCTGAATCGAGCACATTTGTTGCACTCATAAGCATTTGTTATTTAGAGATCCGATTCCAATGTATACCTCCTGCAGAATGCCCGAGACAGTTCATCATATTTTAACAAAAATGCCCGATTTTAACTCCTTACGATTGTATTTTTTTTAATACAACTGTTTAAATTTGATAGAGTTGTTGGGAAAGATGTGTCAAACAAATGTGTTTTCTTCCTTAGAGGTATTGGTTTTTTTTAATCCAAAATTTAAACTTTTGTTTTGTTATTTTAGCCTTTTGTGTCTCAGACGTTATAACGAATTTTATATCCTGTCTGAATTTTTACTATCATGTTCTATTTATTTCTTACACAGTGCTGCTAAACATTTATTTCATGGCCTTATCTTGCTTCGTTATGCTATGTTTGGGAATTGCATTGGTATGGTTTTACATATGTGGTGCAATGTACCTAGATATGGATGGCTATTGTGCCATTAAATTTCGATATCTAACCCAATCTAATCTTATCTTATTCAATAAAAAGTTTTTATGTCAAAAGAAAGCTTTATATTATATAGACAGGATGTTGCCGAATTCGAATGACAAATTCAGGGTGGTGGATAGTAGGCATAGAGAGGATTAAAAAAACAATCACAATACAACATAGGGTCCCAAACGACGTTTAGTAGCTGAAAATCTCAAAAATAGGGTTCGAGAACTGTTGGAAACTGTAAAAAATTAATAAAAAAAAGAAAAGAAATGATGTTTCAATTATGAATTTTTTAAAAGTGAAAACACATTCTTAAAGGGTTTTTTTTTTTTCATGTAACATGCAGATTTGACGATCCAGGGAATCATAAATTACTGAAAATGAAAAAGTAATTTAGAACCCTTACTGCAAAAATATTAAAATTTGAAGAAAAATAAAAGTTCGAAAATATAAGGAATTTTAAATTCTTTAATTTGATATAAGCATGTAGTAAGAAAACTGAGGATTTTTAAGATAAAAAAGAAAAATTAAAACGGGCATCAGAAAACATCGCTGCAACACTGAAATCGATGTTCATAGAAGGTGTTATCAAATTCGAAAAATAAATTCGGAGAGCTGATAGTAGCCATTAAGGAGTTGAAAAATTACCAAAAAATATAGGGTCGCAGGTGACATTTATTCGGTGAAAATCGCAAAAACAGACATCGAGAAATCAATGAGCCTGGTGAAGAGAATGGCTATATGAATACAAGGATTAGGAAAGAGGTAATCGAGAAGAAGCCTTTTCGTATGTAAATTTTCCATGTGTTCGAGGAAAATAAAAGTAGCTAGCAAATATTCGTTACTAAGCATTGTATAATTGATAGACGTTAAACTTCATTTGCGAACAATATGCTAGAATTCACGAATGACGAATATGCATTTAACTTTTAACTTATGGCCAAGCGGATAACAATGGACGCCTAGCACAAATGTACCAAGTGCAATATTCGAGGAAGCGTTGTCTGTACCATACCACGATTGCAAATATCGATCGACGGCTGCGGGAGACAGGATACTTCAAAATAACGAGGGCAAATGCAGGAATGCAGTGTTCGCACAAATGAAATAGAAAACAGAGTTTTCAGCGCTTTGTCGATATTCCATCAAAAAGCATACGATAAGTTGCAGCTGAAACTGGGTATTGGATCAAAAACGGTAAGGTTATGCGTGTTGAAAACACGCACTCCTTCTGCTTTCAGGAAGTCAATTCCTATGCAATGAAGATTATCCACTGCGGGTAAAGTTTGAATGCTTGATGCTACACAGGAAGATGCACACTTTTCTGCAAAAGTTTTATTCAAAGATGAAGCCTCCTTTAGGAAATAAGGTGTCTTCAATACGCATACTGCACATAATTGGTCATTCGAAAATTCCCACATCACTACCTCGTCGAATGTACAACACACGTTTAATATTAACATATGGACAGGGTCATCTATTGGGACCGTATCTTCTGCCCGAACACTTCAGTTGCTCAAAGTACTTTGTTTTCTTGCAAAACGTCACTCCGTATTTACTGCAAGGAATACCGGTAGTTGTAAACAAGAACACTTGTTTGATGCATCATGGTACACCAGCACATTTTAGTTGCATTCGTGAAATCTGACATGTTGTCTGTGAATGAAATTTAACGACCATCAATTCTGCAATTTCCGTTAATGAATATGTGAAAAATTTACATACGAGAAGGCTTCTTCATCTCAATTAGGACCATTCTCTTCGCTTTCATTGTAATTTCGAAATCTGTTTCAGTGATTTTCCCTAAATAAACGTTACCTGCGACCTTATATTTTATTGTAATTTTTCATCGCCTTAATTCCTATTATCCTCGCTCTGAATTTATTTTTCGAATTTGACAACAACCTCTGCAAACATCGATACCGATGTTGCAACGATGTTTCTGGTGCCCATTTAAGTTTTTCTTGAATATCTCAAAACCTCTTCAGTTTTCACACAACGTGCCTATATCAAATTAAAGAGAATAATTTCCTTCTATTTTTATGCTTTTATTTTTCTTCAAGTTTTAATATTTTTGAAGATAAGGGTTTCTAAATTACTTCTTCGTTTTAATTTACGATCTCTTGGATCATCTAATCGACATGTTACCTGCATGGGAAAAAAAAAAAAAACTTTTAAGAATATGCTTTTACTTAAAAAAATTCATAGTTGAAACTTTTTTTTTAAACTAATTTTTCAGTTCCCAACAGTTCTCAGACTCCCCATATTTTTGCGATTTTCACAATTAAACGTCGTTTGGGACCCCATGTTGTATGGTGATTCTTTATCCTCCTGATGCCTACTGTCACCCCTCTGAATTTATCGGTCGAATTCGGCAACACCCTGTGTATATATATATATATATATATATATATATCAGCACACAGGTTTGAAGCAGTGAAGAGACATTGTATTTTTAATTTCGTTTTAAAATACGATTATTTACAAGAAGACGTAACGCGACACAAAAGCAGAAGTAAAGAAGAGCGCGAAACAAATGATCACTAGTTTTATATATAACATGGGATTTCCGGCCACGTGGCGACTGAATACTTGTGTTGACCTTTCAGAAGGGCACCAAAAGTATCATTTTCACTTGATACGTAGAAATGATTGCGCAGTAATTTTTACACAGTTTCATACGTGGAATGGTATCAGGAAACAAGAGAACACTTTAGAATGACGCCGACATGGGCCGAATTAGGCAAAAATTTAGGAATTTAATTTAGATTAAATTATATATTAAAATATCATTACATATATATATATTATCACAAAGTAAAGTGGTAATATAACGATTCAAAGAGTTGTTGAAGCAGTGATACTATTTTGAAGTTCATTACCATAAAAAGTATTCTCACAAATTGTGCCTAAAACTAACTCTGAAGAAATTATTAAAATAAAAAAAAATGCATTAATTCAAACAAAATTGGTATCAATGAAAAGCGTTATGGTATTAATGAATGGCGTTATTTGTTATTGAGGTCTTCTGACTGTGTTGCACCATACATCCACTACAGATGAAGCCGTTGAAATTTACTGACTCAGAGGAATTGATTTCCGTAACAATATATATATATATATATATATATATATATATATATATATATATAAGCGGTTGTGACAGCCTCCAAGAGATGGCGCAGGCGGCGCCAGAGAGAGAACGCTAATTCTAGTGAATATTGAATGAAACAAGAGAACGGGTGCTGGACTGTTCGGGTTGAATGGCTGTGAATCGTGGTAGAATCCTAGAGAGTGGCGAGTTATTTCAGAGGATGGACACATTCGCACCTACCCTATATATTTTATTGGGGAACTAAAAATATTTTGAACAAGTAACAAATAGAGAAAAAACAAACAAAGAAAAAAACCTGTTAAAAGAATGTTAGAATCTGAAATTCGAAGAATAAAAGTTTTGAAAAACTTTAAAAAAAAAAATTATTTCTTTTAAGTACCAATTCCAACAGAATTTTTTGCATACAGTATAACCTCGATTTGACGTCATTCCAGGGTTTGAAAAGAAATTAACGCTATATGTGGGAAAATGTTAAATCAAGATACACCAAAAACAAAACACTGGCCATGAAATAAAAACTAATTTTGGCTAAATACTTTTTATCTCTTCCTTTACAAAGGTTCGACATTGGCTTTTAAATTCTTTTAAAGAAATTGCTTATTTTACTTTCCGTCTTGTTTTTATCAACTACATTGCAAATCGCATTCTCAATACGCTTGAGTTATTAAAACTTTTCTTTTGTTCTTCAGTATTGGAAAGGAATGTTTTCCTTATTTTCATAGGCTGAATGGCTTCTTTCATAAAGGGGATTCTACGTCATGAACATCTATGAAATCACTTTGAGTCGGAATCTCTGACGTAAGGACGTTTATATCATAAGCTACATAATCTACAAAACTATCTGCATTGAAAAAGAACTTTTCTCGATACTTAGAATTTCCATTCTCAAATTCATCACCTTTGATCTCTAAAAAACCACTTTTTACAAAAGAACTTGAGATGCACTTACTCCAGATTCTTCTCTGTGCTGAAGAAATCATACGAAAGGCTTTTAGCTCATTTACAAAGTTTTTCTTGTCTCCAGATTCTATACTTAGAATAGCATTTTTCAGAAGCTGCCTTCGATAGTGCACTTTAAACGATATAATTCCCAAATAACAAAGTTGATCTTTGTGTGCGCAAATGGCAGAAAAAAAAAATTCAGTCGTATACTTTGTAACTTTAAATCCAGAATGTGGGCTACGCACCCTGTTATATGGAAATATATAAATAAAGTAGGGGACGGGGGCTAAAAAGACGATGGTAATCTCAATGTGTTGAATACTTCAAGCTTTTCTTTTCCTGAAGAAATGATCTAAATCCTGAAAAAAATTTATTTTGGAAAATCAACACTGTTTTATCTTATCACATTAGGCTGAAGCAGGACTTTTTAAATTTCAAAATATTTATTTTTTCGATGCCTTTTTATGTAGCCTTTATGGGTGCCTCATTCTTAAAAAAAAAGGGGGGGGGGAAGCCATTTGAGATGAGGAAATTGTTTAATTAACCTATTTAATAAAAGAATTTTTTTTAAATAAATATTTTTATCCATGTTTCTAGAAACGATCTTCTGACAGTGTTTGAAGAATTTTGAGTGATTAGATGCTTTTTACAGGAAAAAATAAAAATTTTAAAATTAAAATGACAACAATTCTATTTAGAGCTTTCAAAGTTTTAAGGAAAAAAAAAGTAGTATTTTGACTAATGTAATTCCCATATAAATATTTCTTACGAATGAAAATATTAGAAAATTAATAAACTGGATTATGTTCAAACAATGGGAATGACTTAGGAAATGGAAGCCAGCAATTCACTTCAGCTGTTCAAATTTTCGATTGAATATGTTCCACCAATAAGATAGATAACAAATTTTCATTAGGGTAGGAAGTATTTTTTTTCAGTTTGTCAGATAGTGGAAAAATGACGATTGATGAGAAATGTTATGAGGGATAACACTGACTGATATCTTCTGCCCTAGCATGAAACTTAGAAGTCATAAGCAGCAAAAATAGACTACGTTTCATCAATTTTTAAAATTTTTCTCTGTCTGCTTTCTATAGAATTAACGGTTAATTAAGAGTTACCTTATTGGTGAATTAAGATAATTTGACATATATACATAACAAAAGGTCATTCAGATATAATAAATTATACATATGTGTTACTATAAAGAAAAATAATTCTCTTCTATATAGTAACGCCTTAATTGAAGAAGGCTAAATTCGAAAACTAATTTAAAATGCAGAAACTGTTAGCAAAGAATGAAATTTCATTCTTTCTTCTCACAAGATGAAATTTTAAAAAATTATTTATGGGAGAGTCCGTTTTACACCTAACACCTAAAAAAAAAAAATCGCACGAAGGATTACAATTATCTTTTCAACATTTTAGTTGTTAAAAAAAATCGGTAAAATGCATTGAAGAATCCACAATCATGGAAGGCCGTCATTTTTTTAGATAGTTAAAAATTGCAACAAAGTATTTAAGTGATACAAAAACTATTTTGCAATCTTTTATCCCACAACTGTTAAATATTAAACCAGAAAATAGTTCACACGAAGTACCGAAGCAACTTGTTATTTTTCTGAAAACTTATTGAAAACTATTAACCCTGAAAGAAAAAAAATACACTTCATTTGCCCATTCTGAAAATATGGTGCTGATTATGCCATGGGGAAACAGAAAACACTTCAAAGAATTGGGCATTAAACAAATTTTAAAGGCATGCAATTCCACTGCTAACAAACATAAAAAATCAGAAGTTTCTGGCTATGAACATTAGGAATGTTCCAAATGTGAATAATGCTAAGTCCATTTATTTTTAGCTTCTAAAAAGAGTTTTTTTTTTTTTAAATTTTAAATAAGTCTGATATATAATTTCCTTGAAATGGAAAGTTGATTCACACATTAATATCTAAATGTTTTTCATCAAAAAACCATATTCACAAAACTATAATAAAAACTTGTGCAGGGAATGGGTTTATATCATATTTGTACAAAGGTTTCAAAATCCAAGAGATATAGTTATCAACAGCATAATAAAAAGTTAGAAGAATTGAATATAAAAACCACATTGTTAGCCATATCTCTTAGTACCATTTGATGAGAAGAAAAAGTAAAAAGAATTGCAATAAATAAATAAAATACATAAAGATTTTTTAATAGCTAAAGTGATTTTTTAAATGTTCCTTAATTTTTGCTACCTCCTACGTTCTTGTCATTCTTTGCTAACAAATAATATTCTAGTTTTGGAGTTTAGTAACACATTGCAAAACTAAAGATAAATAAATAAATAAAGCTAATAATTTTTCAAACCTAAATAACCTTTTATTAAGTACATACTTTGAATTATTGTAATTTATTACCAAGATGATGCATGAAGGTTACAGTGATGATTAGGCACAAAATAGCACATTTAAATAACTTCGCGAATTTTTTGTTAACTTTGCGATAGAAGTTATGGGCTGATTTTAATAAAATATGTTTTACTAATCTTAAGGAGCTTAGTACTTAACAGTTAATGCTATAATATATATATATATAGAAGTTTTTAAAATTAATGAAAAATAGTAGATTTTTACTACCTTTTATGACTTTTAAGCTGTATACGTGAGCAGAAGATTACAATAATTTTTTTCCGTTACATTTCTTTAATTGACAGCTTTTCCATGGTACAGCGACAAGGAAAAAAATTATTTTTTGGTGCACTGAAATGTTTATGCTTTAGTTAACAATATATACTACAAAAAGGGCCATTCTCAGAAATTTCAAGTCAATACATGGGGTTATTTTCAATAGTCATGTTAAATGAAGAACCTACACAGCATTTATACTTTTCGAATTCGTTTTTAAAGGAATCACTCATATAAACAAAGTACATGCATAAAAATTATCATTTATACCAGCAATTTGAAACACACCATTTCCCTTTCCATTAACAACAGCAGCCAAGTCCTCTTCTGAGTACATTTCAAGACCGTCATCTTTTTCATCTCCTGCAGTGGGCTTTGGTTTATAAGGCAGTTCCAAAGTACTGAAAGTTCTTAAAAAATTAGCGCTAAAGAATGAAAAATGAAAATATATTTATACATTTTAATGACAAAAGAATATTTGAAGTAATCTTACCTTGGACGAAGAATATCACCACCAAAAGCCTTTGAAGGATCAACTTTTACTTTCTTATGACTTTTGCTCTTAGAGCTCAACTCAAAACCTTTACCATCAACAGTATTCACCGATTTGGTTACCATCCGAGAATTACATCCAGTACCGACATCTCTATATTTATTTTTATAGCGTATTTTCTGTGATTTAGAGGTTACACATACATCAGGCAATCGATTATCCTGCAAGAATTGAAAAAGGATTTCTATATTGAAAAAATCTGTAAAATTTCAACAAATATGAATAAGATTTCTTCAAAACTTTGTTTAAAATAAAAATGAAATATTTATGAAAACGTGATCTGGCATCTGACTGAAAATATCTTAGCGAATAATCATTAATAAAAAGAATAGAAAATTAAGAAAGCATCATAGATGTTTTAAAAACAAAATATATCTATGTTTGTATTTGCCGAGAGTCTATTTTTGCAATTATTAATTTTAACAATATTAAATACAGTAATATTAGTAAAATGGATGTGAAACTCAACATAAATCTGATAAAAGAACAGTGAAATGAAATTAGTGACATGTTATAATGAAATATGAGCATACAAAATGCTGAAAACAGCATCATAACATATCATGAAAGGTTGAACTTCAATAAACAAACAACAGCAGATAGTATTTCTCCCTTAACTAATATGAAAGAACACCGCCAATTACGATTATGTAAGATAAGAATAAATCAAATAAGTAGCAGAACTGAAAGAAGGCATAAGAAGAATCTATGTTATAAATCCAGTTATTAGGGAAAAGGGAGAATCTAACATTATAAAAGAGTTTCATTCTTCGTCTGAATTCTTAGTTTAGAAATATGTTCAAACAGATATGTTTTTCAGAACTCCAGTAGCATAAAAGAAGGGGGGGGGGGCGAACATTTTCTATTACGTGAATAATATAATGAGATAAATATATATAAAAAAAGGATTAAATATATTTAGGACAAAAATCTACTATAATACAAATAACTCAAAAAGCAGAACAAATACTTACTCTTTCGCTTATGTCAGATTCTGTTGTTGATGTCTCTGTAGTAGTAGATGATGTCTCTGTAGTCGTAGATGATGTCTCTGTAGTCGTGGATGATGTTTCTGTAGTCGTGGATGATGTTTCTTCTTCTAACAACATATCATTAGTTTTCTTAAAACAATTATTCACTTCATTATATTTGTGGTCATTTTTATTTCTGAATTTAGGTGTATTATTTTCTATATTTTCAAAAGTATTAATGCTTTGATTATCAACTCTGTCTAATTCTTTAAATGACTTACTATCATCTTCTTCAGTAGAAATAGGAGTGGTCTGAGTAGCAACACTTGGCTTATTAACATTTGAAGAATGGAAAGAAAATGGAGGTTTCAGAAAGCGAGTCCAACTATTTCGTGCTTGTGTTTTTTTAATATCAACTAAACTTGGTTCCAAATAATAATTTTCATGTATCTGACGCTTTGAAGTTCTTTTCCTTGAATGCTTACTCACATCGCTAACAATATCATCGAATTCTCGAGAATGAAGAGATTCTTTTTTTTTAGGAGTAGATATTTCAGGATTTTTAAGAGCATTCAAGCCATTTTCGGATATTGCAGCATTTTCAACACAGTTTTCTTTCTTCCTGCCTAATTCACTCTGGGGACAATTATGTTTTATAAAGCTAAAATTAGAAAGAAAAAAAATAAAACAGACATAACAATTTAAATAAGTCATAAACAATGAAATTTATGTTGAGACAGAGATCAACAGGAATAACTAATATGCAGATGCAAGTACTAAAATGAAATTTCAGAAATTCAATTTTTCCTGCAGACTACATAATATTATATGCATAATACTTTTAAAAACATAAAACTATTTTCACATATATTCAAAGCAGAGAAATACTGTTTCTCCAATAATAGTAGTAGGAAATTTTAATTTAATCAGTGTGAATAAATAAATGGATTCACTACAACTAATTGCATGCTATTTTCTATGATTTCTAACTGTATGCTTTTTGAGATTTCCATTTTTTAAAAATATATCTTTAAAAAGATTATCTGCAAAAAAGTAAAATTTGGTGCTTAATTCTATTTTCAAAAGATTTCTAGCCAAGTTATATATGGCAATGAAGAAAATGAGTGACTCTAAGCATTACATCATAAGGCATGCATAATATATTAGCAGCATGAACAACCAAAAATACATATTTAAATAAACAATTTTTATTAAAATTTCAAATAATCTTTTAAAAAGCAAAATAAAAGAGATATCCACAGGACTGAAACCAGTGGTCAAATGGCAATACTGTAACAACATTTGTGGGCATGTCAGAATACTCCATCCTCAAGTAATACTTTTGCTTCCTATTCTTGAATAGTAAAATTAACTGTTGAAATAATGTATTGCAATGAATAATAAAAATGCTTTAAAGAATAATAACAGCAATTCCATTGTTTGTGTTTAATATGACTAGGAATAAATTGAAGAAAAATATTTACAGAGATAAACAGAAACGATCAATTTTCAGACAAGTATTCTTTAACAGAATGTGTATGTATAATATGCAGGGAAATAAGAATCAGCCTAATTCTAAACATCACTTCGATTTCTCCTCATTTCAAGGAATACACTTATTTGTAGGCATTATATTAATGAATTATCTTTTATTTGTAGATATAGTACATTTTTTCTCATGTAATATTTTTTCTGTTAAAGTCTTTCTAATAGAAGGGAAAGACAAACAAGGCTTAGATTTATGAAGATTTAAATATTGATGAAGATGAATTTGTTGCCAATTGAATTTTCATTTAATCATATTAGGGCAGGAAATATTAATTTAGTTTTCAAATTGGATATTTTCGATGAATCTCAAATTTCCTTACAGACCCAGATGAACATAAAAAAATTCCAAGTTTCTGAATATTAATTTTTTTTTTAATTTTGAAAATAAATCTATGAAAAGTTATAGAGTATTTTAAAGAATACAAACCTTTTAATTTTATTATAAAAATTTGAGAGGTATTAAGGTCTTGACAAATATGAATATGATAATATATTCTATAAAAATTATCACCAGATCAGGAATAGAACATTAAAAAAAAAACCAGGTGAACGAGAAAAAAAAAGTAATTATGTACACTTTTAGAACAAACACTCTGATATAGGACGGGAAAAAAAAATCAAGTTAGAACACATGAATCCCTTTCAAGACGAATGGGAATTGACTAAATAAAACAAAACTATGGATTTCAAAGTTATAGTTGTGTCTCACAAGTCCCTAACAAAAACATTTGCCAACCCGTATTATTTGACTCTGGTTGCACTAGAAAATTTTTCCTGAAAGCATACATCCAATATCTATCTATTCTTCTTTGTAGATAAAAATTTTAAGTGGTGTTAGATATTTCAATTTTAAACACATAAGGACTGTTTTGGGACACATAGTGTAAACTTCTAAAACCAAAGAGGAAAACTACTTTTGAGCCGGCATTCCACTCTCTGATTTTCCATGTCATACAAAATGACTCTGATAAGCAAATATGAATATAATTAATTTTCTTCATCGAATAAGATAAAAAGGAATGAAGAAGAATGGAATAGTATTTTATTCGTTGATTCATATCAATTACATGTATCGCAAATAATTAAGAGCTTATGAATCAAATTTTCACAGGCAACTTCGATTTTGTGACAACACTAATGCACAGTCTTTGAAAAAAAACAAAAACAAAAAAAAAAAAAACGAAACAAAGGATAATAATAAATGAAATTCGGAAATCGACCTTCATAAACGTGTTAAGAACTGAGAGCTCATTGTCAATTAAAAAATATTGACAAGATTGCAAATGAAAATATTACAAGATTGCAAATGAAAAAAATAAAGTGCAATCACAGGCAAAATCAATAACAGTTCAAAAGCCTTAAAAATCAAAAAATCGGAGCGAATGAAAATTTTAAAAAATTTGTAAGCGCGTGCATTGCAATGCACGAAATTATGAGCACAAAAGAATTAAAAAATATTATTTATCTTCTTTAAAAGCTGATTTCAATTCAAATGGGATTTTAAATTTCTTGATAAGTATATTTTTCTTAAACTAAGTCTCGACTCCTATGAATTGGAGTAAGTTCATTTAAATTGAAGGTCAATAATTAAAAATCAATCAGATTTATTCTAATATTAAATATCAGGAAAGATTTAAAAAATCACAATACAATTAACAAAAAACAATTTGGAGTACTCACCTATTTTCAAGACTAATTGTACAAAGAGCATTCAAATCAAAAATGTTTTCTTTGTCTATCTTTTCTGTATGAATTCCAAGAGTAATAAAAGGGAAAAACGTACTGTGCAAAATACGTTTACTGTCCATATAAGCCAAACACATCATTGATAGAATCCCAAATATGGAGAAAATTATGCAAGTACAATAAACATAAAACTCCCAAGGTGGTCTAGGTAATGCTGCTGAACAAAATGATAGCATATGACGAGGAACAGTTGCAACAATTTTATATTGTAAAATTTGACCTTCAGGACCTTGGCTTGTATGAATATTTAGAGTTCGTTCAATATGTGTTAAAGAAAAATCTGGAGTATACCTGTTTGAGAAAAAGAGAAATACAAATTGTTAATATTCATAATAATAATATAAATAAGATATAGAAAAATTCAAATTTTATAACATAAAAAGTTTCTGGAGGAGTGTTACAGAAAAATAACTTTAAACAATTAAATTGATTTTTATTTAAAAAGTTAGTAATTATACTTACGCAATATCAATCTTTTTACTTGCATTAGGCTTCAATTCAAATTCTTGACAATTTAATATGCGAAACCCATAACCTTGACAAGGTTTCCCATTAATGTCGAAACCCTTTACATACATTGGTAATGCTCCAGTGTTTCTAGCTGTAAAAGCTCTTCGCACAGTAAAATTTGGTGAGGCGTATTTCGGAATTTTAGTACCTACACAAAAAATATAACATTAAAATATTCAAAAATCAAATAAAAACACATTTAATATTCTTCTTTGATTATAAAGAAATAAAATTAAAATTAAAAAAAGTCCCCAAAAATTTAAATTCACTTTGCTTTAAATAATACAAATTTGCTTTAAATAATACAAATTCATTTTTATGGCAAGAGAGCTAGCTCCTTCGCAAAAATCTTCAGTTATATTTTAAAAAGTATCTGAAAACTACGGTTGCCGGGGCGACATCATTATTTAATCACTTTTTAACTTTCAAACTGCAAATAGCTTGAAAAAACATAGAAATAAAATCCATTAAATGTAAACTAAAAAAAATAAATAATAATAATCTCGCAACCACTTTTTAAAAAAACTTGACCAAACTTGTTTCTACTAGCAAACTGCTGTAATATTTGGCATTAATGTACCACACTGATTTATACATTTGTAAGCGGTAAATACTGTGTTATCTACTTCGCTCTCCGAAAAAGTCATGTAAAGATAAATGTAAATTGAATGCAAATCTTTCTTCGAACTTACATCAATAATTCAATAGTTCCAGGCACCAGTTACTTGCTACAGGTTGGAATGTTCGGTTTTTAGGACAATTGAAAAAAAAAAAAAACTGTACCCCTCAAAAGACTGACCAGACTCTCCTGGATACTAAATTAACAATATTAAAAATTACTAAAACGATCCAATTCGAAACCAGCCATAAATAAAAACACAGTAAAAAAACATGATTTTAGTTCAAGCTTGCATTTCAATAAGCCAGGGTAATCTGCTCTATTACATATCGGTCTGTACAATTATTAAAAACTACTTTATTAAAAATTATAATGTATTTTGCTTCATTTATGTAGTCTTATATTAGTTCATTTAATTAAGTTGATCCTCAGATGAAGTCAAGTTAAATTCTGCAATGGACCTCTAAAATTTTGCATACATGTTATCTACACGTTCAAGTAAATAGTTGGAGTTAGATGCAGGAAAAAATCAATCCCTAGTAGAAATTGAAAGCGAAGAAATGCAATTTTGGGATTTTCTTGGGATTTACAAGAAAAAAAAATCCAGACATGCGATGAGACTACATTTGCTAGAAAATGATGATAAATTGCATTTCAAATTTAGAGAAAATAAGACAGCATTATTAATAAAAAAATTTGCAACGCATATAGCTACTGACTTATTAGTGTCATGCTTCTCAACATGAGATGAAACAGTTTCCCGTGCTTTCAGCATCTTCCTTATTTCATGGTAAGAAGTTGTGGGGGAGATGGTTCTCTCTTCCACAACTTCTCGCCGTGACATAGAGCGCAGTTCCAGTTACGATTATATTTTGGCTCGCATATTATTGAAATACTGCTCCATCATATATCGCACTAGAATGCTCATCAAAGTGTTTAGCCTTTTTTTACAGCTTTAATTTATATACGAGAGGTGATCCAAAAAAAGTTTACAAGCAGCAATATTTGGAAAGTAGATTGTGAATGAGATTTTTACTCAGAGAGGAGACATATGGCGCTAGTTGTCTTAGACAGATCGTTCGAGCAGATAGTGTTAGTACTGAGATCTGAAAACCAACAGTAATGGCAAGACGTTTAGAGAAGTGGTCTCGCACAGAAGTGTGAGACGTAATACGATTTCTATGGGCCAAGAATGTGTCCCCATCGGATATTCACAGACAAATCGTTGAAGTGTACGGGGGCGAAGCAATAAGTAGACAACAGGTGGCGAATTGGTGTTGTTCTTTTGAAGCGGGCAGAGATTGCTGGAAACGTTTAGGTGGGAAGTCTGGAGCCATCCCCATACAACCCTTATTTGGCTCCCAGTGACTGTTTCTTTTCCCCCGCATTGAAGAAACACTTAGCCGAAACAAAGTTCATATCAGGCGGTGATGTTCAAAAAGGTGCCGAGAACTGGCTCAATAGGCAGGGACCTGATTACTATCAAGACGGGTTAAACAAATTGGCCCAGCGGTGTGATAAATGTCTCAACATGTTTGGTGATTATGCAGAGAAGTGACTGCCACATACGTCTCTTAATTACTATTTGTATCCTGTGTCTATTGTTAATAAAGCTTTTTTCCTTTACCTTGTAAACTTTTTTTTAATCATCCCTCCTATTTTACGGTTCGTTTTCGATTTTAAAAAATCCATCAATAAACAAGCGTTAAACACAGATAGCTGAGATATATTCAAGATTCCGAATGTGATTTCACGATGTCGCCTCGTCACTCGTTAAAGGTCATTTTTTCCCCCAACATTTTGTCTAGCTCGTCATGTCCGTCACTCGTTGTAAGAGGTGCTCGTTAAACCAAGTTTTGACCAAACTAGTATATTTATTAAAAAAAGTACTATTTTTCCCCAAAATATATTGAAAATGGAACGAATCATTTCAGATGTGTACTGATTTTGAAATAACTGATTAAAAAGAATAATGTTCGTGCCTTCAACAACTCTTATATGTTTAAATAGAGAGAGAATAGTATAGAAAAGGCGTAACTGCAAAATGAGCAAACCACCAAAATAAGTTTTTTAGATTCATTTAAGCTATAAAATGTATGACATATAGAACTAATAAAAAAATACATTTCCTATGAATTCATTTAATGGAACAGAATTAGGATATAGTGGTGATTGGCATTAGGTCCTTGTGGTCTGAATTTTGGTTGAAAAACAACATTTGGTGAAATATTATTAGAGCATTTTTTGTAAATAGTTCCAATTTACTTAAAAGTTCTAGAACCATCTTCAGGAATGTTTTGTGTAATATAATAATTCAAGCAATAAATAAATAAATCTCCAGCTAAAATATTTGCACTCCACAGAAAAAGAATATGATAGATTTTATTGTAGCTAATCCGTTTACAGGATTTTAAGATTCATTTACGATATGAAATGTTTTGATATAAGCTGAATGATGCATATTATATTTCATAGCACATATAAAATAATATGTACATATAATTAATGTATGTAAAATAACATGTACATATTATTTTACATGTGCTACAAGAAAGATTGTAATTTTAAGATTGAACTTGGTGTTTCATAAGCTTTTTTTTTTCTGAACAACATTTAGTCAAATAAACCACTTTCAAATGCTATGAACTAATAAATCAGCTGACTTACTGTCGCAGTCTTTTAACAGACGCTCTGTCAATTCAAACATCAGCATTGAATCACTCCCCGGAGGTATGTTTCCAAATTTAATTTGTCCATACCCTCCTTGCCCAAGCACAAGAAGAGCATCCATAACTGTTAAATTATTCCTGAAGAAAGATACGTTGAATTAGTACTGAAAAAGCATTAGAATATTTATAAAAAACTGCTCATTGCATATATTATACAAATATATATATGTTACGGCCAAAGCCCGAAGTTCGGCCAGTTCGTGAATTGGCTAGCCAATTCGCGAACTGGCCAAGAAGTTTGGCCAAAGTCCGAAGTACTTGCAATTAATATTGTATATTCTACTTTGGCTGGCCATTTCGCAAAGTGGCCGGGAATTCTTGGCCAAACCCCGATGTGATAATCTGCACTTATAAATAAAGCTCTCTCTCTCTCTCTGTGTGTGTGTGTGGGGGGGCATATTGTGTGTGTTTGGCATATATATATCTTAGAGATCGGAAATGTGCACCTTGAAGCTATTCTTTAAATTTTTAATTATAATTTTAATTAATTAAAAATTAAGTATAATTTCGGCGTTTTGTCATTATAACTTCAGAAAATGTTACAGCACAAAATCGATTTTTGCATCAAATTAAAGCTAAAAAAATCATCTTTTTAATGATACCAATGTTTTAATTTATAAATTATGCTTAGATTTTTAACGAATTTTTAAAGAAATATTTTAACCATATTTTCCAATAATATTGTTTCGAAATTTCTGCCGGGGTTCGTTTGGATAGTGGAAGGAGAACGCTCAATCAGCAGGCAGAAGTAGAATAAAAACAACGACGTTTATTTACACGAAGATACACAGGACAGCACAAAAACGACAACTATATACAGCACAGAAGACGATTATCTTCAACCCAGACGTGCAGCATACAACAAGAATCTACTGTAGACAGTAGCGCACAGCTCAGTTCAGCACTAGCTCGACTTCGTCGCTGCTCCGCTAATCCCTGGAAGACCAGTTCTTCCCCGTCGATTTCGACTACTCTACTCTGTCGCTTCCGACTACTACTCTCCGACTGACTCCATCCATTCTGTCTTCGACTACTCCGACTCGGACTACTCTGTCTGGCAGCTGCAGCCCCTTTTATAGGTCTCAGGAGGCGGGGCTAGAAGCCTCTCAACCAATCAGGAACGTTCGAGGCGTATCTCGGTTCCTACTGGACGGATCGGGAAAATTCTCGATGTTTCGGGTATTATCTATTTTGGCGCCAAAGTCGCCAAGCTCTGAAACATCCGACGCGCCATCCGGACTCCGCGGACTTTAAAACAGTCTTTCTGTTGATGGAACAAACTATGCTGGGAAGCAGAATTGCAGGTTTGTAACAATATATTTCACTTAAAATAAAAATAAAATTTAATCTGCACGAGCACGTTAAATTAAAAAAAAATTAGCTTTTATCAACGTGTTGCCATCACATTGATAGAAGTTTAAATTAAAAGATAAATCAACTATTATTGCAAATTTAATAAATAAAATTGTAATTTTCGGCAGGTGTCTGTATAAAATGAAAAAAAAAAATATTTTCTGAAAAATAAAAGGAGGAAACGGTTTCTATGAGCTTTGACAATACTTATATTACTAATTCAATAAAACA
This sequence comes from Argiope aurantia, assembly GCA_026543865.1. Taxonomy (NCBI): domain Eukaryota; kingdom Metazoa; phylum Arthropoda; class Arachnida; order Araneae; family Araneidae; genus Argiope; species Argiope aurantia. Next base: position 429,866 of record JAPMOR010024672.1, on the reverse strand, counting down.
ATTTCATTTAAGTGAAACATGGTTTAGTATACTTAGGATAATCATTCTAATCAGCGACCATCAGCTAATTTGGGGTATACATTTGTTAACAAAATGGTCTAAAGGAACTGAATAATTATATTTACTGTAATTTTGATGAATTACTAATGCTTTGATGAATTAGGAATTTTAAATTTTTACATAGGTCCTCTGCCCTTTGAATCATATTTTACAAAATATTCTTGAGACACCAATATTTTAAATAAAAATTGTTGAACTCCATTCAGCATAATCATTCATTAAGACTGAATAATTTATTAAATTTGAATATCGCTCTTCTATAAAAACTGGCGATTTTAGACTACACCGACTGCCTCAATGAAGTTACGATAATTTTCTGCCAGGGTTTCTCGACAGTGATTGGCCTGTGATTACAAAAATGTTGATTGTTCTAAAACTGATACATAAAAAATTCATAAATCGGTCAGATTTATCGCAGAAGATAGGGACGTTTATTTATTTATTTAAAAGTTGAACTGTCAAGAGTATTTCGCTGAATAGGATTCCTTGGGACCAAAAGACTGTGTAAAATTTAAAATTCGTAATTTTTTCATAAGTTTCTTCATTGACTGAAATAAAATATTTTTATTTGCATCATTTAAGTCTTTTAAAAGTAAAAAAAAAAAATAATTTTACAATGAATCAGAGAAATTTTTGCTGAATAAGTCTTTTAGATATTATATAAATTATTCTGCAGTGCACATATAAATTCACTGGCGAAGGACTCTGATTTCAATTTTCATATTTAAAAAAAGACATGGTTAGCTTCAGTATAAAAGGCTTTTATATTGATTGCAGTTTAACATTTCCACTTTAATTTAAAGTAGAAATTTTATGGATGCTGACAGAACATTAGAGAAAGTGATAAGTAGTATAATGAACAGAACTGTTTAAGGCCTACATAAAAGTATGATTAAATCATATAAGTACCAAAATATGAAGCTCAAAAATTTTTTGCAGAAAAAGCTACTAAGAGAACAAGTTACATTAATTGAAAATTTTAGCGATCATTAATACTGCGAACCGGCTGGTCGCCAAAGGCGACTAGTGGTAAATAAATATAATGACATTTATGTATAAAATATAAATAAGGACACGTTGTAAGTGAAATTCTGCAGATGGCGCCAACAAAGAAATGTCTTTAAATGATATTAACAACCAAGCAAAGCAAATTTTGATGCGATATTTCGGGAGACAATGTGATCTGGGATTTTTTACATTAGGTCCATAGAGCAGAAAAAGAGTAAGGATCACCCTTAAAGGTAGTTGAAAATTTAGTACTTAATTTTCCTTTGTATTCATACACGATACACAACGCCTTTGCTCAAGATATAATTCGCTCATTTTGAAGGGCGCAAATCTAATCTTCACGCTATCACGTTGTTACAGCATATACGTTCACTGAATAATTTCTATTATGGCTTTAATATGAGAACGGAATAACACGAGATCATATTTTTATATATTACAAGCTTATTTTTAACTCGGAGGTGTCACTTATATTTGAACTCATGTCTGAAACAATTGTACTTAAAAAAAAAAGCAGTACACAGAAGTACTCATTTTTAATAGTGTGTAAAATAATAGTGTGCTCTTGATGATAATAATTTTTAATAGTATGCTCTTGATTCCTTTCTTCCTACTTTGGCCGATCGTCCCATGCCACTTCGCGAATTGGCCGGCCAAAGCCCGAAATGAAGAAAAGATAGGGCATTGAACGGAAAGTTTACAGTAACGTTGACCAGTTCGCGAATTGGCCGATTTCGGGCTTTGGCCGTAACATATATAAAAAACAATCAACAAATTTCATTTACAAATATATTGCAAATGTGAATATCATTACACATTTTGCTGAAGTATTAAGTTCGGCTAGATAAACTAATATAAGCCTCTTTAATTAACCAAGCTTATTTCTTACAATCAACTTTGTCTAACACATACCTGAATATTAGGAGAAAAAGAAAAAGCTACAATTTTTAGTACCTCAAACAATTTATTTTATGTTTGTAAAAATCAAGTCCAAAGTGTATTTTTGAAATTTATAATGCAGGCTTGAAGCATAAATGTTTATATAGCAAAAGTATTAATACAACAAAATTAGAACATGAGTTATTACGATGTTTATAACAGTGGTTTCACTTCAAATAAATAGGCACAGATGTTCCTTAATTATGTTTTTAGTTAAGAGATGGATATAAATTGGCCAGCCACGAGATTCCTGAACAGTATTTAAGATACATATAATGACTATTTAAACCCTAAGATCTTAAACATAAAAGTTTTAGAAGTTAAAAGAAATTAATATAATGGAATGTGATGAACTAAAAATCTTCATTTAAAGACAGTGCGATATAAAGAAAGCAGGATGTATCCGCTTTACTTAAGTAAAACTAAAAAATTACTTTTGCCCAAACCAAAAGATTTCAATGACAATCAAATGAGATAAGAAATTCAAAGCTACACAGTATAAACATATCATCAACTACATAATTATAAAAAAATAGCTAGAAATAGTAACAAGGAAGTGGAACATAAATATACAGGGGTTGTCAAAATAATGGAAAACCCATACAAAAAGAAGTGTTTTGCATCTAATACGGTGTGGGAGCATCTTTGGCAGTTAAAACGCTTGAATCCTCCTTGAAATGGATTATATACAATTTCTGTATGATGGTTATTGTATCATTCTTTACGCAAAAACTGCTCTAACTCCCCGAGAGACACATGAGGAGGATAACGGGATCTCACCCTTTCTACCAAAACAGACCATAGGGGTTCTATCATGTTCAAGTTCGGTGACGACGACGGAAGGTGTGCGACTGCTCCCCAAACCAAGACTGAACAGTCGACGAATTACGTCGAATTATCATCTTGATAAGTGCACCCTCCAATGCCTGCGCCGTAGAATGAGCTGGTCGGCCAAAAAAGTGACACAATCATTGCTAACGACCTGCCCATATAAGGTGACAAGGGGCCCTACTCCAAAACACGAGGCCAAAAATCATTACGGAACGATACCCATGCTTTATTGTAGGAAGGAGACATTCTGGGTTGTAGACTTCTGCTGGAGTTCGCCACACGTAAACCCGTCTCGTGGTGGGGAATAGGGAGAAACGAGATTCATCGGAAAATAAGGCATGTCATGTTTCCATTGATCTGCTGTACAGGTTTTATGGTCCTTGCACCACTGTACGCGCCGTTTCCGATTTACATCTGCCACAAGGAGTTTTACAATCGTAGCTCAGCCCGAAATATTTTATTTATGCAATTCCCTTCGAACTATATATGTTGACACTGGGTTCTGTAGATGTTTATTCAGCTCAGTAGTCACTTTTGCGGCCGTGGTCTTCATTCTGGTGGTCACAATCCTCTTTAATGCCTGCCTGTCTCTCGCAGTAAGTTTGGGTTTTCTTCCACAGTTCGTTCTAGCAAGTGGTTTTGTTATGATCGTTGTACGCTGTCATGACCTTCGACACGATGCCTATTGATACCCCCAACAGCTATGTCGCTGTGGTTATCGATGCACCAAGAAGACGGTGTCTATCTGCCCTCTTTAGAACTCTGAACAAGTCCGTCTTTTTAGTTTTACCCGAAACGAAATTAAGCAGAAAACGATATAAAATGCACACACCCGTGAGACTATAAGTAACAATGTAGTAAAAAAAACAAACAAAAAAAAACCCTGGTAGTTACGTATTTAATTTAGTTCAATATTAACACATATGAAAAGCCTCATTGTTCTCAGTGAGGCTTTTCCATTATTTTGAACAACCTCTAAAATCTCAAAAATGCGGTTGGAAAAAGGTAAGTTCACTAAGACAAACAAGGCATTTAATTCGAAATTACATGACAGAAATATTATTAAAGAATAAAAAAGAAACCTTTTTATTTTCTTTCTATTCAATCACTAATTCTTAAAGAAGCAAAACAATTTTAACTTATTAGAAAATATTCTATTTTCAGCATCACTGGAAAAAAAAATCGCAAAGAGGTGTGCTGCTTTCCAATCTGATCATCAATCAGTATGAATTATTGATAATAAAAACACATATATAAATACATATTCACACATCTATAAAATGTACCTGATTAAAATTAATGATGATTTCAAACTGTCATCTTTGGGAGTAAAGCCCACTTGAATTCTAACTCTCATGCCTGGAGTTAGTAACATAGCAATACTTTTCTTATGTGTCTGTATTCCAAAAAATTCTTCTAAACTTTTTCTATATGCAGGTATATGATTATCTGGATTTGGCTAAAGAAACAAATATAAAAACAGAACATTTCCTTTAATAGCAGACACTAGAGACACACACACACAAAAAAATATGTGTACAGACATTTAAATGCAGTCACGATATCTATATCTGTCTATCTATCTGCTTTCAAAAGTATGAATTTACATATATGTGTGTTTGTAAGACATGATAATATGATTTGAAGAAGCAGTCGTTCAGTTCTTTAATATTTTTTATTCTTCATAACTACAAATAAAATAATCCAAATTTTAATTCTTGTTGTTTTTGTCCAAGCTAAGGCGAGAACATGGTGTAGCACACCGAAAAGAAAGGTAGAAAGCAGGAAAGAGGGATCATGAGAAAATATTCTGAGCTTATGTACGTTTAGAAAGAATCTGTAAACATAATCTCTTGATTCCATGGGGGGAATTAATAGCCCACACAACTCAAAAGTTAAAATTATCGTTAAGCCGGAATTCGAGTGATTAGAAAATTATTTTTACAAAAATAAGTTAATTAGAAATTATTACCATTCCACCCTCTCCAAAAGTCTTACTTGACAGCTGCCCTAGCTATCATATAATTCCATGAAGATGGAGCAATTTAGCAAATGCTTAATAAAATTTCAAATATAATTTATCAATAATCATGAATTAAAACAATCATTCAATATGCAACATTTACAAATAATTAATAATAAAATAATTACAAGTACAAAAATTGAAATGTAATAGTAAAAGATTTCCATAAAATATTTTGATTTAAAAAATAATTAAATTGACTAAATGAAAATAATTGCATGATACACTGAAGTATTATTTTAAATGTTGCTGTTTTAAGTATTGAAAAGAAAATGCGGCTACATGAGAACAAAACTGTTTATAGCATCAAAAAGGTTCTTGAGAATGTTTTCACAGTTCATAATTAAACTTTTTTTTTCAGTTTCTTAACTTTAAAAAAGTTTTTGATATTTCCAAAAACAAATGAAATGCAAAAAAAGTGACACATTTCTGTGCCAAAATAAGCAAAAACAAAAAAGACAATAAGTAAAGAAGAGAAAAATATTTTTGATGTCAGTGACATATCCTAGTTTAACAATGACAAAGGTATCATTATTTTTTTAGATTGTTCAAAGTGTTGACAAGTCTGGGCAAAAGGGATATGAGCGTTGGATTTTTTTCCATTCTCCCAAAGAGAAATAATGCATGAGGCAAATCATAATAGTATACTGCACAGGGGAAGTGATATAGATAAAACATGTCTTCATCTTTCTTTTTCTTCCCCCCTCCTCTGGTGAACAATATATCAAGAATGAAGGGGTATGAATTTTGAATGGGTTCATTCTTAAAAAAGGAAACAATAAATGGATTCACATTCTATAAACTATGTTTTTTCCCTCACAGACTTCATTATTCATTTATGACTCAATTTGAGTTTTTCTGGAGAATAGAAACATTTTAATTCATAAACATGTACAGTTTGGTAGGTTGTTTTGTCAATTGGTTTATTAATTTAATAAGTTACTTCCGAACATTGTTTTATTGTTTCATATGGGCCAGAAAAAGAAGGACTTGATTCCCTTGTATGGGGATAATTAAATCCTTCATAAAACCAAGATCACTTGGATTAAACTTTTTCTCAATAAACCAATCATTGTATCGTATTATTTTTATTATGAAAGTCTATTGTTCTTCACAAAGTCATATTATAAGCATCATTAACTGGTTCTTGACCAACATAGAAACAAAGTAATGTGCCAAACGACAAGCATGCTGCAGGATATTTAATTATCGAATGAGGGTTTAAATTATATTCATTAGCAACTTGTTCTGTTGTTGTTTCTAATGGCACTTGTCTTAGACAAGTCCACTGACTTTAGAAGTCAGTGATTTTAAGCCAAGGATACGTCTCTTGTTTTTCAGTAGCGTCATCTAGGGCAAAGAGTACGACTTAGCTACACACACGTCACAACACTTTTAACGGGGGCGGGCTTCATTCATACATTTCATTCACTCATCCACAGACCGTAATTTAGACCTGAATCAGAGAACGATCACTCCTGATCCAGTACCCCCAGTGGCATTACTCTCGACATGGAGAACTTTGTGACCACGACAGATTTATACGCGCGCCAGCCATAACACACACGGAGAGTCTTCGGCCGGCGGGGTTCGAACTCGCAACTTAGGGGACGCGAATCCAACGCTCCACCAACCAGGCTATCGCGGCCTTCACAACTTGTACTAGTAATTTTGTCCAAGTAACATCATTTCATGAAGAATTTACTTTATATTTAAGTCTAGTTACAGTGTTCAACTTTATCATTAGTTTGTGGATGATGAGCTGAAGTCACAAGATGTTTAACATTAGTTTCTAAAGAATTTTTTAAATCTAGAAGAAGTAAATGGTGGATTTCTATCTGTTAATAATTCTACAGCAAATTAAAAGCGGAAAACCTTGTTTTTAAAGATTAATGTAAGCTCTAGAATTTTCTTTTTTTGATAGAAAAGCCCAAACATGCCTTGTTGCATGGCCAATTATAACATGCGGATTTTTTAAAAATTATTTATTTATTTGCTGAAGTATAATAGTAAAATATCCAGTAAACAGAGATGCCATCAAAAGGTTTTCTTGTGGAAGGTGCCTGTTGCAACTAAATACTTTTTTGTCTTTTCTTATTAAGTTGATGCATAATAAAAAGCATAATAAATTCAGAAATATCAAATAACAGTCCAATAATATTGAGGAGTAATTAATCAGTTTTTGAACACAGGGTTGGGCCAATCGTTCACGTTTTTATAATTTAAATCTTAAGGAAAAAGGGAACAGCTATTTCATAAAAACTTTTGCTTTTAATTGCTATGACACATTTGACATCATGGCATTTAGGTCCACATAAAATATAATTTTATTGTTTAGTTTTAGTTTCATTAATATATAGTAAATAAACTGAATGTTGAAAATAATGAGAAACCGAATACCTGGATAACATATCTACTTCAATATTATTAGACATTTTGGTATTTAATTTCACAGTCAAATATACTTAACTTTAGGGACTGGTGAGTAATCTACCTCTTAAAATTTTAACATTTTAAAGCGAAATGAGTCACATGATCAGTATGAATGACAAATTTTTGGTCATGAAGATAGTAGTAAAATCTATCTAAAGCATCAACAATGACAAGACATTATAATTCTGTAATTGCATATTTTTTAAATATAATTTCTTAAAGTTCTGGAATGATAGATTATTGGGTCTAACACATTAAAATCATAAAGGTTGTTTCATAACAGTTCACACTCTTTTGGGATGCAACAGCAAAAACAAGGCAGGTTACATTAGGAGCATACTAATTTTAAAACAGATTTATTATTAGAATATTTTAATGTTTAAAAAGCTTTTTAGCATTTATCAGACCACTTAAATTTAACATCTTTTTTTAATAATTGATTTAAACAATAACTAAGTTTAATATATTCTGGAATAAATTTATAATAACCATTTATACATTTAGGAAACTTTGAAGTCCTTTTGCCTTTGAAATAGAGATTTTAATTTTTTTAAATTGTATATAAGTTAGCATGGTTAGGAGTAACTTTACTTTGCTTGATTTCATAATCTGAGAAGTTGATTTTAGTTTTAGCAAAAACATAATTAGATAATTACAACTTACTTAATGTTTTCTTCTTAACAAATATCAAAAATAATATTAAAATATTCCAATCTTGTTCAGATGAAAAGTACATGATATCATCAAAATAATTGCACACAAAATCAATTTTGAATTAGGGTAATATTCTTGTGATTAACTTATTGAAAATAGAAGGAGCTATTTTAATGCCAAAGAGTAATCTGCATCATTTATCTAAACCAAAATTAGAGCAGAAAGCAAGTTCTCAATATCATCTGGATGAATAAATACATGTGAATAACCTGAACCCAAACCTAAAAAGGGGGAGGGGATCTTTGCTTTTATCTAACCGACTATCGATCACAGGTAAAGACTCAGAATCTGATTTCCGTAGAGCATTTACCGACCTGTACAGAGCATGACTAGCATTTTCTGAAATCTATACGTAATCGAAGCTTTTTACCTTCATCACTTCAATATCAAGAGATGAATAAAGACTATGATTATTTTTTTTAATTATGCCTGCTAGCAATAATTTCTCGGCTCTTTTATTTCTTATTCATCAACAGAAGTACGATGAGATCGCAAACTAACTGGTAAGTCAGAGGTGAACACTATTCTTTGAGGTTCAAATCTAAATTTACACATCATATATGACCTTAGAAAAAAGGCATTATATATTTTAATTAACTCTTATCAATTCTTTCTTAAATTCACACCTATTCTCTATGACAGTTTTAGGTATGGAAATTTTGCCCTCACAGGTCTCGGCATAATGGAAGATGATATTTGCATTTTCAGATATAAGCAAAGAATACATTTGTTTACATTTATCATTTTGATACACATTTGGAAGATAGCATTAGCAATTTTCGATGATTCTATCTACCTACCTACGAGTCGTAAGGATGAGCATATTTCTGGAATTCTTCGTAATTCTTTGTCCTTGATTTCCGGCCTATTAAGTATTCTTTCATTCATTTTTTCCTCATTTGTATATGAGAATCGCGTTTTTTCTGATCATGCTATTTTATTTTAACACAAACTTGCGTACTGACTGCTAATACGTTAAAAAAAGCGGGAGAAAACTTTTAGGAGTGCCACGAAGAATATTTTACGTAATATCATTAAATGTGACCGAGATTATCTATCATTGTTAATCTTAAAATGTTATCGAAAAATTCAATAAGAAAAACAGAAGTGTTTTAACATAAAAAAATTATTATTATTTAAAAGAGTAAATTGGCAAATTAAAAAAATAAAAATAAAATCTTCCATTTACTCATCACAATTGAATGTGTAGGCAGGCATCCAATAGCAAGTAAAAATTATTCTTAAGTATTTTATTTTGAATTACAATCTTTTCCTGACAATATCAGGGGTTATCAGCAGTTTTTACGCCTACTCCGAGTACACTTTCTTGTAAATGTAAACATCCCCCTTTACCATTTTTCCTCTCACCCCTAACTTGACTAAATAAACGCATCCTGAAGCATGCGGAATAACACGGAGGGTTTTCGAATCCGAGGGCGAACAGTTGTAAGGCTATATTTTGACAATTCAATTAAGTCTAGAATAATGTAAATTATGATCTAGAACATACAAAGTCATCTCTTGCGATATGGTACCAATTTCATGGGGAAAAAAAACGAATTTGTCTTTACTAGATTAATTTTACCCAAAGTATGCTGTACAGTTATGGCTTTATATTAGTCGTTTTCAGATGATGTCTTATAACAAATGGTTATAAGACAAGGTATGATGGCATGAAAAGAATTATAGAGCTAGTGAAGAGGTCGGATAGTAGGGATTTGTTTTTATAATATCAAATACTTTTAGCAACTGTCAATTTTAGGTGTTCTCCCTTGGAGAGTCCTCATTAGGTCGAATAGAATTTAGTGGTGTAGTAGGCAGTCTACAAAGGCAGGTTTGTACATGACAGGCATTTTCTGTTCCTTAATTTTAACAAAGTCTGCAGGGAGCAGATTATAACTTATTTTGAAAACGCATATTAATGTTTTGATAAGGCCTGAAATTTGAAGTTGCCAACGCTGATAATTTTCTTCCATCTGAAAATTAATTAAGAATTTTACTGGAGCTAGATTTTTCAGTTCATTAGCTCTTTAGATTTTCATTAACAGCATTTATAAACAATCAGCTTTCATAGCAGCTATGAACCATTCTGAATGGGGGTTGGAGAGAATTTAAAGATAAGCTGCTGGAGATTAGTAGGTAAGCCATGCGTTAATCTTTCTAATGCCATGAGTACTAATAATTCAAATTCTCTGCTTAGATTAAGTTTTGAATAGAAACATTCTTTAATATCTTCCTCATCGTTTGAAGTGGAAAGTCGCTAAATTAATGATTTTTGATGCAATTTATATATATATATATATATATATATTCATAAAACATATAAATTCACTACGATTTTTAAAAAATTTTATACTTGTTAAAATAATCAGCTAGATTATAAATACGTTAGTAACAGGAGATATTTAAATATTTCCAATAATCATCTAGACTGTGTTGCTGCCATTTATTGTTAAAATATTTTAGCCAAGAGTTGTTATTAAGGTTGCAAGGGATGGATTTAATAGCACAATTGCTAGAAGTTTCTTATATATATATATCAAGATCTTTATTCATTGCAAAAACTTTTCCTAATTCTTAAAGACATAAAAGTAAAAATTAAAGTAAAATTTACAAAATAATACAAACAAATTTAAAATGTACTAAAACTAAGTTATCAAAATTCAAGCATAATTGACAACATTCAATTTTTAAAAATATTTTTCACATTAAAATTTAGAATACAAAAAGAAAATTTTAAAAATAAAATACTATTTCTACTTCTTTAATGCCAAAGTGTTTAGAACAATTGATATTGAATTCAAAAATTAATGAATTGACTAAAATGAGTTTAAATATTTCAAAACATTACAATATTATTTCTGATCTCCCTAAGCAGCAGCAATTTTTTTTCTCGTAGGTATTTCTATGCCCACTTGAATATTAATATGACGATTTTAAGCATTTGAAGGTTTTTTTTTGTAGAAAATATCACATTTTTAAACCACCTATAGGGCTTGAACATACTAGATTTTGTAAAATGTTGAAGAAATTGTATCACTTTATATTTGTAGATACATTGCACTCATATTTTCCCTTAATGTTGACAGACTCCTATAAGCTATTTGGAAGACAGCAAAAGTGAGATAAGGCCTGATTACTGTAATTTTAAGCCTGGGGAATTTAAACTGCTATCAGAAAATTTTGAAAATAATTTTAAGCCTTATGAAGTTACCAATGGAGGATCAAAGCACATTAAAAACAGACTGGCAAGCATTGCGCGAAATACCGAAGGAATTTTTCACAACAGATTATAATCCTAGCGGGGTTTTGTAAAACGTGATTTGAAGAAGCAGTTGTTGAGTAATTTAACACTTTAATTCTTTATACTTTCAAATAAAAAAAAATCCATAAAAATATTTTCTTAACTTTGTTCACGAGATGATGTAGAGCAAGGAGTAGAGAGGTAGAAAGAAGGAAAGAGTGACCATGAGAAAAAATTCTGAGCTTATATATTTAGAATGAAACCTGAAAAGAGCCTTTTTATTTTATGGGAAAATTAATAGCCCCGCAATTCAGAAGTTAAAGTTGTACCGCAGCCGGAATTCGAGTGATAAGAAAATTATTTTTTGAGAGTAGATTAATTAGAGATTATTGCATTATACATCTTTCAATTCATAGAAAAAAAACAGATAATGTAGACGTTTCAAAACAATAGGTAAAGACTTACATTATTATCTTCTAAATCTTCTAAAGTAAAGACTTCGGAATCTTTTATAATATTATTTCCCCCAAAATCCTCTCCATATCTTTCTTTTAAAATGCTAATAATGTTTGCAGGATTCGGATATAACGATAATGGAACAACTTGAACTAATACAGGCAGGCTAGATGGGTTTTCAAGGGTGAAATCTTTAACCTACAAAAAATATTAAAACAACAGAACTAACTGATAAATATCTAATACTGAAATTATTTAAAAAACAGGATGCACAGGAAAAAAACAAAAGAAACTTTGAAATGCATATATACGCACAGTGTGATTTCCAATTTGTGTTATCGGAAATTTTAGTTTGTATCTGCTAAACATACGTGGCCAATGTAAAGAAGCGTGAGCTTTCAAAAGATAGCCTCGAACTTCAGTAGTATCAATCCTCAGAGTAATATTTGTTCTGAAAAAATACAGAGCAGAAATATCTCTTAAGAATAAATAATGCTGGAAGTATTTATTTTGTCAAAAACTAGATAAGTGCCAAATCACTTACGTCTTTTCCTCCAAATCTATTAAGCTGTGCCATCTCTTGGAAAGTGTCCGAAATAATTCTCCATCCATTTCCCCAACATCGGGTGGCAAAGCCATTCCTAACAGCCATTGATGACCCACTGGAAATTTTTAATAACATGTTTTGAAAAAGTGCATTCATATAAAATTCAATACCACAGTAAAAATATATTAAAGTATTGATATTTTAATTGCAATGAAAGGCATATCGAATGAATTCTCAAAGGGCCAAACATTCCAGATCATATATGTAATCCCTTAGTTCCATTTAAAAAACCTATTTTGTCACAATTTAATAGATATTCATAACTTAAGAAAATATTTTATTTTCAAACTTAATGGTAGAAAATATTTATCCTAAAATTATGAACATTTTTAATAGTAACAAATTAAAATAAAATGCCGACAATACCAAAACACGCCTTTTCCCCCCAATAAATGTTAGAAATAAAACAGAAAAAAAAAATGTGTGGCCTATTAAAATCGTAACAGATCGGCAATGAATAACATGATCATTCCTAGAGAAGACATTAATACTTTAGATCGGACATTAGCATTCGTTATACATCAAATTTTCAGATCTAAAATTTAATCATTACAAGCAGTTTTTTAAGTAGTTGAAAATTTATCTTACTAACCTAAAGTACAAATAAGTTAAGTAATTATTTTATCGTTGAAAAAAAATTAAATTTTTCAATTTTTTTAAAGAGCTTTCCCTCTGAATCTGAATAACTAAGATCTTTTTCTTTGAGCAAATATAAACACCTCAAATAGTTTCTAGTTAGTTAACAGATTTTGCCGACTAAGCGCCCTTATAATCCAGCTCAATTCAGTAAGCATATGAAGGCTCACACAAAAATAATAAATATATGTCTCAAAACAAATTACTGAAAATTGCTTTTCCTTCATCTATAATAAAAAATAACAGGTGATTGATAGATATATAATTGTCTTTCATGTCTGAATTTAGTATTTCTCAAAAAATTTAGATTAAATTAAATTTTGAAACCGACACCATTTTTTTTGTTGTTTATTTTCGTGAAAGCAGTTTGCTCAAATATTTTTTAATATAAAAGAAATTTCAAAAACATGCTTTGTAGAATAAGCAATAGCTTTTCAAAAAGTTAATTTTCCGGTTAGTTGAACTATACATTACATCAAGCGTTTTATAAATCAGCAAATGAAACAGTCATGCAAACAACTGAATAAGAAAGATATTTTTTCTATTTCTTTACTACCAATACATTATAAACCATAAAAAAAACGCGTGATTTGCCACTATCGTTGGTGATTTTAATTTCCTGTACACCTTAAGCCTGCTGTTTTAGTTAAGTGCAAGAACGAAAATTTAAAGTCAAATAAGAAAAGCAATACGCTTATTAGGTAGTGTACACAATGTTTACGTACGAAGTATGACGTTTGCAACGCTTTATATAAAGGAATATGCAAACACACACAAAGCAGATACAAGGATGGATTCGGGGGGAGGTTCATGTCCCTCCCCCCAAATCCTTAGGTAATATTTTGTAGTCTGTAAGAAATGCTATCATCAGATTGTTCACATTTGAATAGTTAATCGGGCTATATATGATTTGTTGGAATAAAAATATTTGATTGAAACCTTTTACATAAAAGAATTAATTTGTTTATTTCTATAATTCATCTTTTTGTAGCCTTACATATCCAATCTTCTTTCAAAAATACTTCCTTGATGAACAGTCTCATGTAAAGTCATTGTTAAGGACTCTAGACGAAATACATTCTATACAGTCGAGTACAGAGGACAAATCTATAAAAGATTACTATATGTTATATATTATCAAAGAAGTTGTAATACACTATATATATTATATATGGAGTAATAAGTGCTCGAAGTTCATGATGGTTGGCATTATGGTCTCTTTCAGCAACGATTAGCACTAGCAGTTCCTTTTACTTCCTTCGAAATTAACTAGCTTAAGTGTTAAAATATCAGCTATAATTTTGCATGTAAAATAAAGTTATACAGCGTATAACGGCACAATTTAATTCTAAACGCCTTATTTCAAACCCATTTTGTTCATTTTATTGAAGCAATTGTTTGTTCATTACAATTGCACTTCAACATTGAAATATGTTAGATAGCAACACAATTTCTATATATATACTTAGTATATAATATTGTACACTGTTTACAATATTATATTCAACCTTTCGACACTAAAAAAAATTTATGCTTTTCTAAGGCTCATGAAAAATCTATGCGGGTTTCAAAACAATAATATTAAAAGGATAAGTAAATCCCAAAATAGCAAGGTATACTCAGATGCTTCAATTGAAGCCACTATGTTATAGAAACTAACAGAAAGAGAATAAAAAATGAAATTTCTCTTTACACACCTTACATGAAATTGAGTTTCTTGAACAATCACATCCATCAAAAAAATCCAAAAAAATGCTTTCTTAGAAATACATTTATTTTAGTGAAAATATAGACCCTTCTAACATCATAATTTTTCAAATATCTTGAAAGGTAATTAATACTCTGCATTAATATACAATAATTTATGCACAATTTTCCACAGAGTTGCTCTATTCATATTCTGCAAATAATAACGATTCCATTCACAAAAAGTAATCAAAAACTGAAAAGTATCTGATTTTCGTCGGATATGTTTCGAATGCACGCCATTCATATATTGAAAAAAAAAAAAAAACCCCGCACAACTCCCAATTTACAAATAAATAAGAAGGCACAGAAACAGATCTTCTAACACTTCATAGAATCATTTGCGAAAATGAATCCGCACTTTTAATAATTCTCTGATTCATACATACAGTGGTGGCCAAAAGTGTGGACATTTTTTGGAAGTTTCATGTTTTTCAATTTTGCGTGCTTGTAGAATATATCAATTTTCACTTAAATACAAATGTTTAGATATCAAATTGAAGGTAATTCAATGTAAAATTTAATAATAAAAACAGTATTACAATATCTGTATTACAAAAGAAGTTACGCTCATTTTAGTAGAACAAAAAACATGAATCAAAACACAAATCGTTTTGAATAATGACGTGTTTTGTAATAAAAGCGTACTAGCCAATCACAAACACTGTTCTGAGGACCCATCAAATGTCTGTAACTATAATTTAGGTTATTAGGATGGTAAAAGTGTTATTGTTGTGGAAATATTTTGCGAAATGATGCATACTAGTACAATTAAATAGAGCATTGCTGTTTTTGAATAATTTAAGTCCTTTTTTTTAATTAAACTAATTTTAAACAAACAACATCAACAAGAGGAACTGATTGGACATCTGCAAAAAGAAGCCGAATTGTCATATTGAGAGAAAATGGCCTCTCTTATGCTGAAATTGCAAGACAAGTTGGTGGTTGAGTGACTTGTTCTGGTGTACGAAAGTTCTGTTTACGTTATCCAAAAACGAAATCAGTGGAAAATAAGGCCAAATCAAGCAGAAAAAAAAATGCACAACTACTACTGCCGATAGAAAAATTAAACGGACATGCCTTCAAGATAGAAAAATTTCATCAGATGCCATTAGATGTGAAATGAATGCAGCGGGTATTGATTGCAGTAAGTTCAAGAACAAAAAGAAGAAGGTTATCAGGATTTAGATTACAAGCTAGAATTCCAAGGAAAAAACCATATTTAAATCAAAAGCAACTCGAAAAACGAGTTAAGTAGGCAAAAGAACACATTAAATGGTCAGAAAATCAATGGAAGCAAGTAATCTGGAGCGATGAGACTAAAATATCGCTCTTTGGTAGTGATGGTAGAAAATACGTGAGACGTAGAGTAGGTGAAGCGCTTCATCCTGATTGCATTGAAGCAACTATAAAAACAACAACAAATGCTATGATTTGGGCATGTATGTCTGCAGATGGTGTGGACCAAATTCAAGTGATTGATGGCATCCTGAATAGCAAAAAATACATCGAAATTGTCCAGGAACCAAAATTGATACCTTCCATCAGGGATTTCTTCCCCAACAAAGCACCATTTATTTTTCAGCATGATTCAGCTCTATGCCACACAGCAAAAGTATGCAAAGCATGGTTTCAAAATAAAGGCATAGATGTATACCATGGCCAGGAAACAGCCCTGATCTCAATCCAATTGAAAATTTGTGGCGACGTTTGAAAATTCTTGTACGAAAAAAACGTCCATCCAATAAAAGACAACTTATTGAATCTATAATTGATTCTTGGCATCATGTGATTACGAAAGATGAACTCCAAACACTCGTTCACTCGATGAAAAGACGCTGTGAAGCTGTCTTAAAAAATAAGGGTTATCCTACAAATTATTGATTGTGTAAGTATGACTTTAAAAAAATGCAAATCTAAGATCTTACTAAAATGAGAGTAACTTTTTTTGTAAAACAGATATTGTAATACTGTTTTTGTTATTAAATTCTACATTAAATTACCTTCAATTTGATATATAAACATTTGTATTTAAGTAAAAATTAATATATTCTACAAGCACGCTAAGTTGAAAAACATGAAACTTTCAAAAAAATGTCCACACTTTTGGCCACCACTGTATATCTTAACTATTCCACAGATTAAAAAAAATGATTATGCAGAAAAAAACTTATTTACATCATTTCTCGTAAAACTACAGAAATGTCCCTGAAGAAATAACCTATTATACTGAAAAAGAAAAATAATAATTTTCATACTCACTAGATGTTGTTGTTGGCAAGCCACTGTAGCATTTCTGCTTGCAATATTTTCTATGATCAAAATGAATTTTCCCAACCTTTTGAATAAAACAAAAACTTATCACGAAAATGAACTAGATAAATTATACGTGAATACTATTTTTATACTTTAAAAACTCAAATTGATCAATTTTCGAATGTAAACAATGTACTTAAGAACTACTATCAATGCAAAAATTAACACAGGAGACACTAATTCTTTTCATTAGTAGAGTAGGAAGAATAGTTTAAATAATGCTTCAAATTAGTTGCATTTTCCATTAAAAACGTAATCCAATGAGTACATACCATATTTTTTGAATTGGGATGTAAAACTGGAGTTCCATGTTTTAAAGGATCAAAAGTAAATCTAGAATCTTCAGGAACAGTAGATATTCCAGTTACTGTCATGGAATGTGAAAAAGTGCTGTGAACATACAGGCTTTGGGTTGATATTTTACCCTGAAACAGAATGCATTTTTGCTTAAAATATTTCTGAACATTTATAACATTTCACTAAAACTTTAGTCGTTAACTCACTTCATTGGAATAGGAAACAATGAAATAGAAAAATGGAAAACAGTACAAGTAAAATACATAATTAGCATTGGAAAAAGACAGCCACTGTTTATTATATATATAGCATAGATAAGAATTAGCAGAACGAGATCCTCTCCCTCTCCTCCACCTCCTCACCACGTTGCAGAATTTTTTCGGTCAGAAAAAAAAATCGTTAATCTTCGTAACTGGCAGTTAATCCTGATAAACAATGAAAACAAATTCTTAATAGTCAAAAGTTCTCTCTCTATCGGAATTAATATTTTTTTAAACATGAAGAATTAATTACCTAAGTGAATTTGAATACTTGTTTCTCACTTTTACTGTTTTGCCTTTCTAAAATGATAATAGAATTAATTAGCATGGCAGAAATAGCTTATGTTTTTAAACTTTATTTATGCTCTTCTTTATAAAGTAGCTTATAAATATAGGTAAGTTTCAATATAATCAGAATTTTTAATGCATTTTGAATTATCCTTTTCTTTCATTTATATACTTCGGATTTTCACCCCCGCATATAAAATAATAAACAATTTAAAAACCAAAGCATATTTTATTTTATTTAAAATTCAGAAATTTTTAAATCAGATAATAGAATTGCTATTTAATTCGAAATGTCTATTTAGTAGTAAGAAACTAATTTAGTTCTAAAGTGTGTAGAATGTAGAACCTTATAGAGTTCAATTTTTTTATTATCTAGATCAAAGAATATTTTCTAATTTAATTCAAGAAAAAAAAATTTAGACCCCCCCCCCTCTCCTTCTTGGACAAGCTATATAATTTGCATATACAGGGTGAGTTTGATCAATTCTGACAAACGAAAGAGGGTGATAAAAGAGCCCATGCGGATTATAAAACACTATAGCAATCCTGTCCCATCTCCAACCGTTTGCAAGTTATGACGAATAAACCGATTTTGCTCAAAATCGTGAAAAAATCCAAATTAAATTTTTTTTAAAATCATATCCTTGTAAATTAAGCATATGTTCTGAAAGAACTGTTAAAATCCTTTAAGATAAAACCAGTTTCATGAATATACATGGATTTACAGCCGAGTAATAACCGCAGAAACGTAAGCGAAATTTAAAAACGAAATATCGCCAAATTTTATAATTCTGCTCATATGATATACGTTTGGTCTATTTCTCGCAAAGCATATGATATTCTGTGAAAAGGGTAGATAAGAAATTTTGCACCTTCTTGAAATTCAATATCATATTCAATATCCTTAATGTATCCAATGCCATTGAATATTTTATCAAGAATATTATTTTTTATTTAATGTACCTATGTTAATACATGGTTCTATTCCGATTTATTTTCGATGATGCAACTCGCATGCATCTCACAAAGTTACTGGTATACAGCCATTATTAAATGATATCAGATACCATATGGGAAGTTTTTGAAATAGTATACAAACTTTACACATCTCTATGTAATAACATTTCCTTCAACACTAGTATCAAGTATAAATGTTCCAATTATCAAATATAACAGTTATAAACCAAGAATTATAATTGAAATGTTTCTCCAATCCAACATTTCACTTATGTAAAGTGCATTGCAAATTAAATCTTCATCATCAGAAACAAATTTCACTTATTTCATGCACTTTTCTCAATGCGAATGTATATTTTACAATCTAAATTTACCTTAACGAGCACAATGTCCTTCTGTTTACAGTTCCAACAAAAAGCGCTTAACACAAAACAATTATGGAAATTACATCACAAATTGCAACGTCATGTATATCCAATATTCTCAGATTTTTGCTTCAAATTAGAAGCTTTTACTGTAGAATGTTTTAAAGAACTTTTTCATTATTCATATGCATCTCTTCCAATAAAATTGAAGTGTATTCACTACATGCGGAAAATATATCAATTTCTGTACTCAGTATTAGTTCTTGTTCAGCTATTAAGTTTCCACACCTTATCAGAACATATTCCATACACAATCTGATCAATCAATAAGCTATCATGAAAAGTAACGAAAGTGCAACCTGCTATTTTGATTATTAACTTAGTCAGATATGAATGAAAAAATTCGTGATAACCCTTGTAAAGATTTAAAAAAACAAGTAATGTCTATAGATCTTGGTCACGTTCAGATAAAAGTACTTATTAAACTTTTCTCTAATTATCTCCAGATTTTTTATCTCAGCATCGGACAATATAAAGATACTAAAAATCATTATAGCTGTCAGACTTGGAGCTGATGAAAAAGTAGTTGCTTCAACTTCTACAGGTTTATTCGCAAATTGCATAGCAGATGAGTAGAAATCAAAAGTATGCTATTAGAGTTTCCATTTGATGGCCATATTTTCCTCTGACCGATAACTCATGAGGAAGGTGACAGGAGGCAGAATTATTTTCATCAAAAATATCTAGGAAAGCACTTCAGAGTTATTATTAGTTTTAGTTCTTAATACCTTTTAGATATCACTTCTGACACCATATAATATGTAAAATTATTAAAGAGAAGGTAAATAAGAGATGTCAAACAGGAACTAAATCTATTTTATTAATGACATACTTAACTGGTTGTTGAGAGATGTGCTTATTTAAATACACATTGAAGCTAAAGCATGGTAAGGCTCATAGCCCATTTCAAATATAAGTACAAAAGGCCAATTTCAACATTCAAAAGAAGAAAATTAAAAACAGATTACTATAAAGATTTGTATTAATGGATTTCCATGAATTAATTTATCATTTAAATCAAGACAGAGCCAGATTATCAATGTAAAGCATGTATTTTCTAAGGCGATAAAATAAAAAGTCAAAACATTTTTATTTTAGTCATCTCCAAATACCAAATCGCTTTGCGAAAATACCTTACAAGATAGGAGGAGAAATAATTGGATACTTCGAATCAAAAATGAAATTAATAGAAAAAACTGTCAAAACTAAAACAATTTTTAACAAAGACTTTTTTTGGATACAGTGAAATTAAACAAATTATTGATTCCTAAATTACTAATAATTTAATCGATTTTCTCAGCAAAAAATAAAAATAAATAAAGATCTAGTCTTATGTATTTTCTTCTTTTATTTCAAAGTTTAGTTGTTTTTCTTTCTCTTCACAAATTTTTAAAATTAAAGAAAATATGATAGATACTTACAGGAAAAGAATTTTCAAAAAAAATCTCATCAACTTTCAAAGCACCTTTGGCAGTTCTCAAACTAAAGGGGACATTTATTTTCTAAATAAAAAAAAATATTACAAAAGATTAAATTTTGAACTTAGAAGCTATTATTATGAAATACAAATATCACTATATTAAAAGAAAAAAAAAATCAGAACAGATGAAGGCATAAGATTCCAATAACATCATTGCCAAATAACAAACATTTTGAGAAATTAATCTTTTTAAAAAAAATGTAGATAAATAAACGTACTTCATACTGAGTTTCAACAAATGCTTGTCCATGAAATATTCCTTCATGATTTGGAGCTGTAATACCAATGCGGAATATAGCATAATGTTGTGGCTTTAATATAAGCTACAAATGAAACAAAATATAGTTACATTAATTTTATGATAAGATGTATTGCATAAAAAAAAATCTGTAAAGTTATCACATATTAAAAAAATTTCATAAATATTAAAGCAAAAAACTGGTTTTTCAAAAATTTAACAAAATGGAATCCCTCTAAATAATGAATGTAGAATAAACTGACTTTAAAAGAACTTAGAAGACTTTCAACACAGTATCTGGATCTTAAATCATATATTAAACCCTTAACATTAGCCCAAAATAAAATGTGTGGGCAAAGAGAAATTTTAACAGATAAAATTACCAGTAATCATAATCTAGATAAAAGTATTTGGCTATTTTTACATATGATATGCTTCACTAGTATTTTTCTAAGTGACTTAAAAGACATTGAAAACAAATTATACTTATCTTTTGAACTGTAAAAGGTAGCAGAAT
>JAPMOR010024672.1:397126-408381 GCA_026543865.1 Argiope aurantia | reverse complement strand
TGAAAACAAATTATACTTATCTTTTGAACTGTAAAAGGTAGCAGAATAACTAAATTATGAAATAATCTTATACTCAAAAATATATAATATTCTACTTTTTAAATTCATATTCTTTTTTATTACTTTTGTAGTGAAAAAAAGTTCAGAGCATTCAGATAATTCTTTTTCTATTTAGTTAAATTTTGGAAATTAAAAAAAAAAATTAATGCACATTTTATATATATACTTGAAAAAAGAAAGGAATTAGTATAGCTTATCATGGCTAAAGACTGTGCTACAGTGGGATATTCTAAAAGACAACAAATATATAAACTAAGATATCTGAAAGGACATAAAAATATTTTTTTCGTTTCTTTTTAATGAGTGCTGATTTCTAATAGGCAGATATTTTAATATAACACATTAAAAAAATACTACTCCCCCTATTTTTAGATAATAATACTTGAATTTGATTGATTAAAAAATGATTAAATTATTTTTTTAAGCAGCAGTTCCTACTGTTAATGTCAAACAAATTTTTCTATCAATTATATGATTGTTTTGTAAGACATAATCCCTTTGATTAAGCTAAAAATTTCTGTAAGAATCCTGCCACTTAATATGAAGATATACAACAAAATATTCTCACCTAAAAATGAGATGAGTTTTTCTTAGCTATACATATTTCCCATTTTTAATCAAAATCTACGGTAATTATGGGACAAACCTCGTAATTTTGAACTGTTAAGAGGTGACATAGAGGTTACCCTAGCTAGTACACATTTTCAAAATTTCCTCGCCATAATAATAAGAAAACATCTAGCTTAATGGATTTAACGTGCACTAGAACCGTTAACAAAAAGATTCTATAATGGAATCCGATTTCAAACCTGGAACGCTTTGGTCATGAAGCAATGATTTTACCACCAAATCACCCTGGCGCCTGAAAACAAGAAAAGCTACAACGATAATCAATATGTCCAAGATGCTGATATAGTCACTATATGAGTAATCCAAATAAAACATCGAACCCTATATTATGTAAATATTCATGTCTGAGTATTATAAGCAAATGAACAAATCAAATTTTACTAGAATGTATTCAAGGAAGTAAAATTGATTTCCTTGATTTAATATAAGACATAAATGATGATTTAGTATTTTGTCCCATCTGCAGGGAAGTAAAGAAGAATATGAAGTTAATAATCTTTTTTTTTATTCATTGAAAATATTGCATTATATACAATTTAAACGACTGAAAGAAATAAAAAGACAAGATTCATCAGATGTAAAAAAGTAACTGCACATTAGAGCATAAAATTGTGAAAGTTTTCTTACTTTTGGCCTTATACTTCATGATTAAATAATATGATATTAGAACAAAGCTTCGGTTTTTAAAACAATTTGATCCAGATGACTATTTCTAAAAGGTCGAGACAGGAATTCATGTTCAGTAAAAGGCTCATTCAAAAATATAACACTGATTTTGAGAATTAATCAAAAAATTTAAATTTGCATATTTTTAGCCACATTAGTTAAAATGAATTTTCATATCCATTAAATAATTCATTACCTGGAAATCTGAAATCACTCATCCATTCCATCACTTGACGACTATCAATGCCACTTATTGAAAATAAATTAAAGACTTAGAAAACGTGATTTCAAGTAGAACTGTTTAAATAGATTATAGCATGATATGGATTGAAGAAACAGACAAAAAGAAATCCTTAAATATAATGGATTTGTATCATTACTGGAATTAACATAAATTGATGCTTGATAATCAGTTAGCTCATTAATTTATTTTTAATAACTTAAAATGTAAATTTAGGCGTTTCGTGTTCCTAGGCAATTCATATTATGAGGTCTATTAGTAAATTGAACAGTTTAGTTCAGCATTTCAATACATGTTTTCCTTAATCTACTTGATGATTTATTTTTGGTTATTTTTTAAGTAGCTTAGTGAAGATAAGCATTTTTAAATAATTTGTTCATTATTATTTATAATTAATTGCATAATATCCACATTTAAGCAAATTATTAAAACTGATATTCAGCATGTATAAATATTGTAACAACTAAGTGAAAAAACAACAGGAATTTGTGTTACAGATATGTTAGAGTGTTACTATTATCTAATATTTTTTATTCATAGAACTTACATTTTTTTCACAAATTTATTTGGTAATTAGACCAATAATATCTTTAAACTGACCTGTCAGCGACCCCCTGCAGCCAGCTATGATGTCAGCCTACTCCAAATCAGCCAGGTCTTCATAATGTTTAGTCAAAATATTTCTAGTCACAAGATTTTAAAAAAGTTTTTCACTTACACTTCGCGCCATAGCAGAAAAATTTTGACGCCAAGCTAAAGTACTGGCATTTCCTTTGTCTACTCCAACAAGTTCCACATATGTTTTACTGCTATTAGATCCCCAAAACTTCAAATTTACCTATAACATCAAAAATAAAATGGTCACATGAAAAAAAAAATCAGTCAAATTAAGAAAAAGAATAACATACATTTTGGAGAAAATTTGATCTTTAATTTTAATTATATATATATATATATATATATATATGACCATAAGATACATGTTATGCAAATTACTTCTATTCTCCATATTTCACTTCAAAATGAGTGCTTGTTGAACGAATTTATAAGTGTACATCTTACAGTACTTTTCAGAAATTACAACTGTACAAACAGCAAAAGGTCAAATTATAGTCTGTTAGGAATCAATTACCTATTCACTATGTCAACTGCCTTCCAAGTCTCTTTTCAGAATTACAGTGACACCCCAGTTATGAAAAATCGATCATGTCTTTAAGTAAATGAGCATCTCTATATAAGCCAGTTAAAGTATTTGTTTTATCAAATGCAACATGAACCTATAGTCATAGAATAAATAGATACTTTGTAATATTTTTATTTATAGATGGAAGCGAGTAATTATGTTCCAAAGGAGCTACTTTAACATTCTTTTAAATGATATAATTTATAGCTATTCTGTTAACACATTAACTATATTTTTCTTTACAATTATCAACAGAAAAGTGATCATACAACTCAACGAGACTATGAACAAATCTAGTAAAATAAGACTGCAATACGACAATGAAATAGAAAAGCTCACGAAATGCTTTGGTTGTGAAAATTTTGCCCTAAATTTTTTTTCTATTTAGCTTAAGTGCTACAACTGACTTAATGGGACGTTACAAACTCAAAAGTGTAGCATTTTAAGCATAAGTTTGATATTTTAAAATATGTTAAGCAGTTAAGAAAAACGGAGGGAGAAAAAAAAACGGTTCAAAAATAAGTAACTAAATGTATCTCAGTAACACAGGCATAAAACAATGATTGGGTTGTTTAACACTAAACCTACCGGCATTTCACCGATACATTGGAACTGCCATTGGAAGGCGGTCATTTGACCGGCTCGTGGTAGCTTTAGTGTTAAAATCAGTATACATCATGTAATCAATAAGGAATTGGAGTATTCTTTTCCACACTTGTAGAAGAAAGTTTTCCGATTGCTGAATTGTTTCTGGGGGAGTTATAAGCGACTGCAACCCTTCTCACTAGAATACCCCAAACATGTTCTATTCGGATCATATCTGGGAAATATCCATACCTGGCCAATCCACTCAAAAGATTCCTTCTTCAAAAAGGAAACTGTCCACTAGCTGAGCACGAAGTGATATAGCGTTATCATCCATGAGAATGAAGCCATCCCCGATTGTTGGAACACAAAAAACACATTAGACTAAGGACCTCATTCCTTTATTAATGAGCCATTAGTGCTCCATTTCCCGGTAACGTACAGGTTGGTGCAGTCATTGATAGAAATATCTGCCCAACATCACTTCACCTCCGCCAAATCGGACACTTTCATGCACAAATGCAGGATTATTTCAAGTACCAAGACTTCTCCAGGTGATAATCCGCCTATTGTGGGATTGACATTGAAATGGGACTTGTAGGTGAAAGGCACTTTTCTCTCTTCATCTTGTCTCCACCTGTTATTCTCCTGTGCCCACCTACAGCGGGCAGTATGGTAGCCATCTGTCAACAAAACACAAAACATAGATCTGAGAGCTTACAAATCCACATGGAGGTAAATTGCGAACAGTTCGATTCAAAATTTTGGCATCAGTAGCCTTCTGAATGTGCTATTGAAACAAAGTGGCGTTCATAGTGTGGTTACATCTGACTGTTTGTATTCAATACCGATTTTAACTTTGTGTTATTGCAGGCGTACACCTTGTCCCGCTTTTCGTCCAGCACTTTCACTTTTGATTTCAAATCGATTTCATAGTCTGGAAATGATATTTTGAGAAACTCCCAATACTTCTGCTATAACGGATTGCGTTCAACCCACCTCTAAAGGACCAACAGGCCTTTTACATTTAATTAAAGGAAATTAAGAATTATTTACCCTTTTTTTTATTCGGATACTAACCCCTTCTTTCATTATTAAAAATTTACAAAGCAATTTATAAGAAATTGCTCTCAGTCTCTTTTACTGACCATCAAAAGATTGTTAATATTTGAGTCTAATTTTTTATGAGACTCTTGATATTTACTTGCTCTGAGATCTAATTTTGGAAAAAATATAATTATATTTCCTACTAGATTGTATTATATAGATCGATTGCACCAGAATGTCGTTTCATGTTAAATGAATATTCTTAACATGGAAGCTATATAAAATGAATGTAGAAATTAAAGTCACAAAGTTTTATAAAAGAAAGTTTTTAGAAATCCAAAATATTAAATTGAAAAATATTCGATAAACTCGCCAAAAATAAATTCTTCAGCGCAGTTCCCTACCTAAAATAATTTTTATCAGAATTGCAGCAACGAGTATCAATTCGGATGTATTTCGAATCTGAGGCGAATAAGTGCGCGCACAGCAAAAATGTTCAATAGTTCTGACACGAACAATATAGAATGCTGAAAAGATACAAAGATGTTGTTTCTGAAGAAGGTCGGAGAAAATATTTTGTAAATATATGTACAAACTTATTATTTTAAGTAAGTTATGAAAAATGTACTACTTAAATATTAGGTTCCATATGTATTTATTTTTCTTTGTATATTTAAGATTAATACTAGTGGGAGTGGTTTAACCAAAACTTTCTCACTGCCTCTCTAATAAAACTTGCCATGCCAGAGAATGCCTTACATGGTATTCATATACAATAGTTACGAAATATTAACCTTTGGTGTGAATTTAGCATTTTTACTGAATCTATCCTGACACCCTTGGTGATTAATCCTTATGCATTAATAGTATCCAAAAATCAAATTCGTGTTTTAGACATGTTTTTCTCAACCGATTGAAATAAAATTACACTTGTAAAAAAAAAATCACAGCAAATTTAATATATTAATTTATAATACATTCAAGTCATTGTGTTTTTGAATCATCGAGTTTGCATGTTTTCGAAAGTACAGATTAATAGACAATCAATCCGTGGTTGGATTTAGCTTAAAACTTGACAGGAATTTATACTATTGATGTTGAATTTGTGTACCGAATCTTACAGATCTAACCCCCTTTGTTTTGTAATTATCATGTCACCTTACATCCGAAAAACCAGATAGATGGACTTCCTCTAAGCAGCATTTACTCAAAATTTGATAGAAATCTGAAAATTTGATGTAAAGACCGTATAACACATTTCAACCGTCTAGCTCAAAGAGTTTTCTAGTTATCTGATACAAACAGACAGATATTTTCAAAAAGTGTGTTTTTCGAACTGGGGGAGATCTAAAATGTGGAGATTCGTCAAATACTATATATAAGAGACTATATATGTATACGAGAAAGTAGAAATCAAAGCATTTTATTTAAAAACAATTAGATCTTAAATATGAACTCCCCTATCTTCATTTTTAAGCATGTAGTCTTATGGTTAAATACTCTCCCCCTCCCCGAAGCTATTGGAAGCTAATATTCTTCCGAAAAATGAATTTTATCTTCTTAGTTGCTGGCATTTGTTTTTCTTAACCCCTTCGTATATAATGACGAATCTGAATTGCGCATCGAATTACTAAATTTTTAATTTGCAATTAAGGGAAAATATTATATAACTTAAAATGCAAAAATCACTTGGAAAACGTATCATTACTTCAAATGTCTTTGCATTATTCGAGGAATTAAAATAATAATCATTGTCCCAAATGTGGCAAGATGTGAGATCTAATTAGGAAGTTAAATAAATTCGTATGTCAAGGGGTTAATATGCTATATATAAATATTCTATGAAAAACTATTTTATCAAGACATCTTTATCCGAAATCTAGTAAAAATTTAGAAGTACCTGAAATTATATAGTTTTTGTCACGAAGAGTAATTGAAAGAAAAAATGAAAAAGAAAACAAATAAAAAAATGAGTTTCCCGATAATCTAGTTGCAATACTGAATGCAGAATCTGAAGAATTAGGTAGGAATTTATTTAATAAATTTAGTGCGTACATGGACAAGTTATTTAAGTATAGCTGAAAAGCTACCATACCACATATATTTATTTTTTGTCGTCAAGTGAAGTCGGTAATATTTCTTTAAAGTTAAATTTCAGCCTGTATATTAGATTGCAAAAAAACATATTTTAATGTTAAATAAATTTAATTTATAGTTATAGAATTTATTTATTCCAGTGATTTATAATGAATTAACATAGTTAGGCTGCAGCAAAATAACTTAGCAGGCATATTGCAGAAGAGTGTCCAAAGAAAAGAGTCTTTTTTAAAATTTAATCTAACCATTAAATAGATTTTAATCAAAGACAGTGAAATAAATAAAGTTACCAATTCGTTACCGAGGAAGTAACAATTAGTTGAAAAAAATTACGATAATGTTAGAACTTTTATTCATTGAATTCTCAATAAGGAAAACAACTCTATCACCCTATTCATGTATAATATAAAAGTATATTTCCCTAACTCCACTTGCAGTTAATCGAAATACTGGATGCAAACGATTTTTCTCTCGTAACCAATGATAACATCTAAGCCGAAAGACAAAGATTAGTCGACAAAAATGCGGCATCTTAATCATTTGTCAGCTTAATGAATATTCTGCGAAATATAGCACAAATTATAAGCCGAATGAACTTCATTTAAATCAGATGTCTAAAAATCTGCGGACTTAACATCGTCGGCCTACATCGCATTGAGTTCTTAGACGACCGATCAAAATTTTTTGGCTAAATGAGATATCTCATACACCTGTCAACGCATCGATTATATTGCAAAACATAGTACAAATTAGAAATTGAATGAACGATATTTGAATCAGACGTCTAAAAATCTGAGGGCTTCCATAGCATTTAGTTCATAGTCGGCTGTCCCGAAATTGTCGGAAGAATGCGATATCTTATTCGCCTTGTCGAATTATATGCTTGATGAACGATATTTCAATCAAAAGACTAAAAATCTGCGGATTTAACTTCTTCCGACATCCATCGCATTGCGTTCATAATCGGCTGATCAAAAATTTTCCACAAAATGTGGCATCTTATTGACCTGCCACCCTACTGATTACTTTGCCAAATACAATCAAACTGCTTTAACCGTTACTAGGATATTTAGACTGTTTACAACATATTAACTTTAATGTAGTTTTTAAATTATTATATTCGAGAATGTACAACTCTTCAAAACGATACTGAAGTGGTGAAGATTTTTTCAGACGAACAAAATGTATTGAAAAACAAACTATTTTTTAGTAATTCTTAGATACATTTGAACACAGTTAAACTGTTTGCTTTTTGAATATTCAAGATTACAAGATAAACAACGTCAAATCTGAAACATTCTGATTAATTCTTGACAGAAAGGGGGGGGGGAGTATTTTCATGACAACTTTCAAAATTTAGACAGAAAATATATGACCAGTTCAGATTTTCGAAAAAACATATATATGCGGTAAAATTAAAGAAATAAAATGAAATAATAAATGAATTTTAATGTCCCCTGCGATGAATGTCTATAAATGTAATCATGTCTGCTTTCTAGACAGAATTAGCTATCTCGTTGAATTGACGCAATTCCATAAGCTTATTGAAAAATCCTTCTAAAGATAAATTGTACATATTTTACAGTGATTTAGTCTATTCAGAAAACCATTTATCTTTCTTACAATCAGCCTGAAAATTATTACGCTTAGTGATATGAACCTTTTGACCTTTAAATATATTAGAAAAGACAACTTTTGACACTAATAGCATGGTTTCAGCCAAGTTCATTGCAAATAAATCTCATTTTATACACAAAAATTAATTATTCATTCCTTTTCTTTGCCATATTTTGAGTAAGTTATCAGTGCTATTTAGATAAGAGAAAGTAATTAAACAACGTCACAAATCATCTTTAAATATGGAATGTTTCATATTAAATAATAAGCATGCAATAACTGTATTTATAAAGCAGTTAAGATGAAAATACTAATACAGGCTAAAAATTAAAATTCAATTGCAACATAGTACTGCAACTTTGTTGCAAGACGAAAGAATTAAATGTTCGAAAAATATAGATAAAATTAAATTACATCGATTTCACTAAATTAAGAAACAACAGCATTTTGTAACAAAAAATAATTTGTAATAGTTTTATATTTATGAAGACGAAATATAATATCAAACAAGCACAAGGGGAAAATTTTTATGTGGAAACAAACAAGAGTTTAACTCAAATGCATTAAACTGAAAATTATTAAACACA
The DNA here is from genome assembly GCA_026543865.1 of Argiope aurantia. Classification (NCBI taxonomy): domain Eukaryota; kingdom Metazoa; phylum Arthropoda; class Arachnida; order Araneae; family Araneidae; genus Argiope; species Argiope aurantia. Next base: position 399,668 of record JAPMOR010024672.1, on the reverse strand, counting down.
AACATAACACACACATATTTTTTTTCTTCCGATTGTCCATTTCATCTCTTATCATAAAGTTTGATTCGTGTGCTTGTCACATGGTTCAAAATATTTGCATATTCATTAACCAATCAGCCTCTTTTTCCACATATAATAACTATGTCGGTTTCTTCTGCTCACTCATAACTTACTTTTGTGTGTAAAAATTATTACATTTGTATCTTAATTTATGACCATTAGCATAATAACTAACTAAAACAGGACACGAAAATTAAAAGAATAACACCTTTTTGCAAACATACTTGGTTAATAAATTAGATGGAGACTATGTTTACTGCAAATATACTAGATAAAGTCATTAATAAACTGCACATTTAATAAACTTACAGATGTTTGCATTCACTACAAAAAGTGTAAACATCATTCGACTGATAGCATAATTAAAAATGATTTTTCAATCAACAGAGCATATTTCAAAATTGAAGGCACAATTTGCCAATAATCTCTCTCCAATAATTCACTCTGATCCAAACTCTTTCAAAATGTATTTTTAATATTTTTAGGCTGAAATATTCGCTTATCAACAATTTATTATTGGAATCTGTTGAATTTTTCTTCACTGGAATTCCAACTAGTAACAAAACTGTGTCTACTATTGCATGTAAAGATATTTTGCAACCCAGTCATGGAGGAAATATAAGGGCTCAACTCCAATAAATTACCAAATTAAAGTTAATGCTATCCTTACCTAGCAATAATAAATGACAGCTTAAAATAACAAAATGAAAAACTAAATTCGACATCAGACAAGCTGAACACAAACAAGTTGCTAGATCAGGTGATGTTAACTGGTAAGAGCTTAATAATGTTTAAATACATAAATACAGCTTAATATTGATAATAAAATTCTTCCGAATATTCTTAAGGACACCAAATTCTAATCATTTTTTTTTTATTTAATCATGTAAACAATGTTGAACTTTCAAATTATAAGAGAGTTAACTTAGAAAATATAAATTGATGATAATAAAACTAAATCAATTGCTATAAACTTAATGAATTCAATTATAACTAAATTGAATTAAATTAATGATTCAATTATAACTAAAACTTATCATTTTCACAGGTGATTATAATGAGATTTTGTCAGACAAGTAAACAATGGAATTTCTAATAACAAAATTGAATTCAAAACGTAAAAGAGAAAGAGAAAAAATTAAATAAAAAATGCACCTATTAGGCTATGAAGTCGCTAAGAAAATATCGCTTTTAAGTAATATAAACTGTCAACTAAAACTAACAACGAATCTAAAACACAAGCAAATTTGTCAGCTGATGAAATAACTGAACTAAGATGTCTCAAGCAATTCTGAAAGAAATGAATAACTTTAGATTTATATCAATACTAAATGAAAAACTTAGGAAGAGCTGCAAAACCAAATCCACAGATACTTACACACTACCTTAAAATGCAGATGTCCTAAATTCATCATTAAATAAAATCTATTAAAGACTGGTTAAGAAAAATAATAGAATGAAAATTTTTAAAAAAAGTAAGCCCAATTTAAAAGGAAGAAGAAACGGATCACGCTCTTCCTGAAGAAAAAAAGTCATCAAAATTCTCAAAAGCAACAAAATTGCTGACTAAACGAAATGCCTTAATAAACTTAGAAAAATCTTTCTTCTAATTCCTAAACAAAAAATAGCTGACACAAAAATAGGAAAAGATAAATCGTCAATACAAACATTACTCATCTTAGCTGAAACACTAAGACCTGCGAATAAAGCATGTCCTTATTGCCTTATGGCAATTCCGAAAGAACATTTTATTTTGAATACATATCCCCGTTTCAATGTCTTATAAGATATGATCAAATAAACTTATTATGAAACTATAGATAATAATTTAAAGTCAATCCGATTAATTCATTTTCTTTTTCTTAGTACTTCCAAGTTACGGATGAATTTCTAAATATTTTAAAAATCAATTTCCCTATAAATTCACTTTTGTATTATACAGTAAATACTGTATGAAAATTACTTCAGTCATGCCACTTTTTAAAACAAAATAAGGAAAAGGATATAAGCTCTTTAGTCCAAGTTCTATCCACTAATTTTTCACTGATAGTTGATGTTACAATGATGAAGCTTATTTACTAGTTTACAACCTATTGTAACGACAACCTATTGTAACAAGGTTGATGGGCTTATTAGATGCGTGATTGCAATGTGATTAAAATTTACTTTAAAAACTAAATGAGAGATATTAATGTATAATATCACAATTAATGTGTACAGAGTCTACATACATGAGGATCTTTCAAGATAATAGAACTTTAAACCCCATAAAACTAAAATAGAGATTTTCATTAACAAATTTTTCTCAAGTTTTGAATTTTAAAAATGCACTACTTTCCTTTAAACTTATATAACGAAAAACAGATATACAGACGCTATAGTAAATAAAATCTTGTATTATAATTGATTAGTAAGTGCTTAATGGCAGACAAGGTACTATATTTTACTATTCTTCCAAAACAACTTGTATGCACAAATTACT
>JAPMOR010024672.1:336762-397116 GCA_026543865.1 Argiope aurantia | reverse complement strand
ACTATATTTTACTATTCTTCCAAAACAACTTGTATGCACAAATTACTGAACATATATCTCTCAAAGACAAAATACGCCCTTTTTTCAAAAAAATTGTTTCAAACTTTTACTAAAATAAAATTTTTGCATTTAATAACCGTTGAAACTCATTTTGACATTTTAAGAGCATACTATGAGCAGCATTATTCAATATAAATATATGAAAAGATACTTTAAAATGGTTAAATTAAATACCACCTAAAGCACCAGCTGTCAGACTTTTTTTTACAGAATATATCATATGATGCCTGCCATTACAATGTGATTTGTTTTATTCAACTAAATTAAACATTATATAACTTATATGCCAAAAAGATATAATGTAAAAATCATGTCTCAAACACTCAACTTACTAAAAAACAAATATGTTTCTTTAGTTAACATCATAAGCAAATTCTGACATAGAAATTGTTGGTCCCATCTCAAATTAAAACTATAAAGGAATAATCATTAGGGGAATTGCAGCTGTGAAAACATACAGAATAATATTATTCTGTATGTAAATGTGAGAATAAATATTCTCACATTTATATGATTCGTATACATTCTGATATTAATTACCATAAAACAGTTGGTTTCAAATGATAGGACTACTATTAATATTGACTTACATCAACAGGATTTTCATTAATCACAGCAAAAACAACAGTACGCTTGTCTCCCATTCCTAATGTACCAAAGTCAATAAAACTTTCATTCACTGCATGAGGTAAAAACTGAAAAATAAAAAAGTAGAGTGAAACATCCTCAAAAGAAAAATGTTCTTCCACAACTACTATTAATGGCAAACGAAAAAAAATGTGTACCTTATTTCTCAAGCACAACAAATTTAACCATTCACAAATGCAGTAATGTTTATAAATAAATGCTTATAATAAGGCAACAGAACAATTTAAATATCCAAACCTGAATATTCTAATAAGAAAAACGTCGTTTGCTTAATATAATATATTAACTATACATTTTTCTTGCGATTCCAAAAGAAGTATGAAAAATTTGAATTGATAGCATTGTTATTATGTATTATTATATAGCATTATTTTCTTAATTTCATTAGTACCCTTCTATTACATGCAAATTATCCTTCCATATAAATATTTCAAAATTTAATAAAATTGCAATCCCATTCCATAATTAAAAACTTAGTAAGAGTTCAAAGAATTTGCTAGTTAATAAAAGCAAATATATAACCAATGTATTTTTTAGAGAGAATGAAATCTATTGCTCCTTACTTCATTAATTTTACTTATGCATAAAATATCTGATGAAAAAAAACTGGTCGACTATATCATCATGATTACTCTAAACATTATACATATTAATTAAATATGCATAGGAAATACATGGAAAAAATAAATATTTCTGTAAGGAAGAAAATTACTTATATTTCGATAATTCAATCAAACAGAAACAACATTTCTCTGAAAGAACAATAGTTCCTAGTCTTCATTTTGACATAAGCAGCAAAGAAACACAAATAACAAACATAAATATCCATATATAATATAGTAAAAAACAGACATGAAATAATTCTAACCAATAACAACAATTTTTTTTAATCACAAGAACCACATTAAAAGTTAATATTTTGAAGTTCTGGCTTTGACATGGAATAAATTGACTGACAGAATTTCTTCTAAAAATTCTTGTCAAATGATCTATGCTAATATAAACAAACTTTCAAACATCATACTTCAATAGATAAAATATTATACATTCAAGCCAAATCTACTTAAATACGATCACATTTTTCAACTGCATATATAAACATTTCACATTAAATATTAATTTCTGCATTAAATTAAAAACTTCTTCGTTTTGCTTACACTTACCACTTTCAATCGCCCAGTGAAGCATAAAAGTGGAATGTCAAAATGAGAAATATTTGTATGCAATCTGAGATATGAAGTTAATTGTAAATCTGGTACAGTGGGTTTAAATGTTAAGAAAGCAACAGTTGCAGATTTTCCTGGTTTTAAAATAATAGATTCAGCCATCTTTACCTATAAATGAGAAATAATGTATAAAAATGTATTTTCACAAAATGATTTAAAATTGAAATTTTTTACATTATAATAAAATTTAAACAAATTTGTTTCCTCGCATTATGATAAAAAAAACAAGGATAAAAGAAAAGATATAAGAAATGACAAAAAAGAAATATGCTTTCAGCTGATTAAAAAATATTTTCAAAAGTCAGAAATATCAGTTGAAATACTAAAAAGCAAATTACATACATAATCAATAAAATGAAATATTAAATCAGAATAAACGTCTTCTAATTTAAACAGTTACAGAATAAAAATTTTATTTATAAAATATTAAATTCATTTTTTTCTGAAATAATAGATATTTTACAAAGTGATTGTTTCTTTATACTGCATGCTTTAATTATGTAACTGAAAGGAATTTCAGTATTGCATTACCAACCGAAAGTATAAACTCCGCAGAGAAATATGGATTTATCAGAAAGAAATATGGATTTATCTGCCCTGAAGACTCTAAAACACATCAAAAAGAACACGGATTATAAACAGTTACAAAACAGAAAAGAGTATTTCTTCTCTATTCATATTCTTAGTATTTCTTACAGCATTACTGGTTTTAAAAATTAAGTCAAATCATGCCATTTTGTTATGGTACGCATGCTATGTCAAAGTTTCAGACTTTTATGATAAAAATGGGAAAGGCAACAACACCACTAACACCAACCACCACCAACAAAAAACAAACAAACCTGAAGTCATAAATAAACATGCCAAACATATACAGTGAGAAGTATAATAAGCATGATTAATTAACTATAATATAAACAAACTAATACAAAAAGTGCTTGAGACATTAAAAATAATTGAGAATTATTACATAAAAGAAAATTAATGGGTAAAAAACATATTTAACTAAAATGTTTTATTGAAATAAAATCTATGGTAAAAGGACACAAAAACTAAACAAAAGATAAATTTCACCTAAAAAAAATGGTCACATTAAAACTAATTTATAAATTATTTGAACCCTTTTCTGTTTCTTGCTATTTGGTTCAAGCATTCTTTTATGCTACATAGTCTGCTACTTTATTTCATTAATTTTTTTCCCAAACTTTTTTTTTATAAGGGCTGTTCATAATTTTTTTTCCCCTCTCGCTTCCTACTTTTCACAATCAAGTTTCTCCTCGTAGATTTCTTGATAATCTTAAACTTTTAAATATGTTATTATCGATATCAATATGCAAAAAATAATTTTTTTCTTCTAAAATACATAGCAGACTGCAGATGATTATTGGTTTGGAAAAAAACTGTTTCGAAAAGAATAGCTCGCACTTCTTATGAAACTTTCTCCATGTGCTTTATTGTTTTTACATCGCCAGCCAATGCACTAAAACTCCTTTTACAATAATAAATAAAGTCACTAAACAAAATGCCTAAAATTTTTCCAAGGCATCAACCTTTATAAAAGATACACTTTCATTTCTCCCACGCTTTAAGTTAATTCCTTTTCTGTCAACAGGATTTTTTTTCTTCCATATTTATCAATATTTCGAAATTCTGAACTTTCGGAAATGGTAGTTGCCAACCTGATAACATAAGAGAACGAAAATTAACAAAAATGAAGTAAAACAGAGAATGTTAAAAAGATCCCAAAAATAAAATGACTTTCACCGAAAGCAACAAACGATCTTTTTCTTTTAAGCTTTAAACTGTGAGAAGTTACTTCACTTCATTTCAGATATTTTCTGAATGGATGGAACGAAAGATAAAAGCCTTCAGTCATTCCTCCTAATGCTGAACTTGGATATCAAAATCGCAACCAATCACAGCACTTTGTTCTATGCATCACTCGGTCTTTGAACATACTTTCCTGCTTGCAAAATATAGACCTGCTTTCGGCAGAGTTACACAACATACAATGTATTTGAAATTCTTTCGCATTAGAGCCGTATACAGAGGCAGCACACGGCGCACTCCACCACCACCCTAACACGTTAATAAAAAATTTAATACAGATTTGCATCGATCCCTAGAATGATAAAATACAACTCCAAAAACGATAAAATTCGCGGTTATGCTATTGTTTCAAGGTTGAAGTTAACGATTTTTTCATATAAAGTCGTAATTCTATTTCACAAATTCTTCAGAATCCTTATAGTCTGTAATTCAAAAGCATAAAAATATTAAAATGCCTTTCATTTACAATTTAATAAAATTTAACACTGGAGTACACTCAAGTTTATTTTTTAAAACTATAATTTGGAGTACATTCAACAATCAAATATAGCACAGGAGATGCAAGGAATTGATTTAGAAGCTTACTGAACAGAGGTAACGTTTATTCATATACGGTAATGATGATGTTCGACAAATAACTTTTTGAAATTCAACATCAAATGATGTTTCACATGCATTTAAATGTGATCAAAAGAGTGATATAATTTGCCCAAGGAGTTATTCAATGAAACAAAATCTTCACATTGCCAAACTTTCTCTTCTCTTGAAGAAAAACCAACATATAGGGAATCACCAATATCATTTATTTATTAGTACCATGCAAGATTTTTGGATAATTATAATGAAATCTTTTGAACATGAAAAGATTATACAGTTTCCAGCCACTTAAAGTGAGGATATTCGAATTTTGCCTTTACTTGAGGTTTAATTTTCAATCTTTAATATTCTACTGAAACATAAAAATTTTCTTATGACTTCTGTAATATCTTGGCCAAGACCGACTAAATAAGAGAGTAGCGTAACAAAATAATTCTTTTATTCACAGCCTTATATATTTACAAAAAAAAAAAAAAAAAAACTTGTTTTCATCTAGGTTAATATTATTTACGAAAATCAAATAACAGTTCAACCACGGAACAGTTCCTCGATCAAATCGGAGAATAAGTCACCAAAAAACTGCTAACAGACTTTTAGCTCTAAACCACTACTCCAGGGCAGCTCCAGAAATCCACTGATCTTTATTGGGTGGATCCTAACACAGAAACCCGAATCACACGGAGCTTCTCAAAAAGGCATGAACAACTTCTCCACATACCAAAGTCTCTCCGAATTCCAATTAGAAGCCTTTCTCTCCTCTCCTCTTCCCTGGGGGAAAAATACCGTATTTTATTTTCATCAGATATCTGCCTCTGATTTCTCATTGGGGAACTTCAATTCCCTATTACCCAATAGATGTTCAGCAACGCTTCCTCAAGGGTCTCACCTCGATCCAGGGAATGTCTGTTAAGAATCCACCTTTGTGTCGACAGCCTCTTGAGCACATGTTAATTATAACCAATTCGCAGCTAACATCGGCTGAAGTGCACTTGGGTTTGGCACTTAATGACAATGGTTGCTTTTGATTGATTATTTCTTGATGGCTTGAGGAGTCTCTTCATAAGGAAAAGAAAGCATCTGGATGTTTTGACGTTCCTCTCCCTTGAAGACATGATGGATCTATTTAAAACGACGGGCCACACGAGTGTTTTCCCACTGGATATAGTAACAATTGACCAGACACAATGACTCTCCTAGTGAAAAGGATACACATTTGGAGGTTCGTATTCACTTACTATGAGTGGGAAAACGGGATATGTCACATCTTGTTGGAATGCCAATTACCATGTGAGGGAAAAAGGGAAACGTTACACTTCTGACGCATGTTTTTCACCACTCAAATGTAATAACGAAAATGACTGCCACAACAATTTTTTTCCATGAATTTTTTAAACATTACTTCTCTTGCCTGTAATTTTTAAACTTCGTTTCAAACTTCTCTTGTACTCTAACTTTACTGCATTTTGATACATGTAATTCTATAAATGTCTTTATAATACTACAATACAAAATAACGCAAAATTTCTATGAATAATTTCCTAGGGCTGAAGATTGAATAAAAATTCCGGATTTTACGTTTGCTAATTGTGCGTAGAAAATTATAGATTTTCGAATGCATTCATATCCAATTACAATTTAACGCGAAAGGCAATAATTTTGTCAATATCGTATAATTGTTTTGTCAAAACTGAATAATCCTGTCATGATTCAAGCAATAATGTTAAATCAGAAACTAAAATATAAAAAAAGGAAAAATTACAATATCCTTGAAACATAAATCATACAGATTCTTTAGAGAGAATCTCGTAGAAAAAGCACACATACACAAAAAAAAGAATAAATCATGCTCGACAACTTTTTGCAGCTTTGCAAATGTGCATGGCGAAATCACATCAGATATTATCTTTTAATATAGTTATGAATATATTGAATCCTTATTATTTTCATGCAGAATATAATTAAGAATTTCAATAACATTTAAAAAAAACTTACTGTAAAATGTTCTTTGGCTTCATCTGGTAATGAAATACTATAAACAATAATAACAACACTGAAATTATTAGTAACATTAAATTCTTTAATATGACTGCCATTCTGCTGACCAACATAAAACCTTGTGCAATTTTTGTTGTAATCAAGAAACCTGTAAAAATAAATTTTGAAATATTAAATAAATAAATTAAATATTTTTCAGAAAAATATTGGTATTGCAAGTTTCAAAAAAAAACATTAAAAAAAAACTTGACGATTTTTAAACCAATTAAAGAAACTACAAATGAAGGTAAATTCTTACACATCATATTTAGAAGTGGTAGTTTATATAATGACAGAAACTATTCTCATAACAACTATCAACATTACACTGTGCAAAAAGTAGGAAATAGTAATGCATTAATTTTAATGAATACATACATAGTTCTAGCAAAGAAATGAGATCACAGTAAGAAATAAAATCTTGAGTATCTAAATTTAGAAACATGTCATTGATGTTTTTAAAAATTTATTATAAACATACATTATTTATTTAAGAGAATTTAACTATACTTTTATTGGTGAATATTGAGATTAATATGCAAAATAGAGTGAATCCCTCTCTATCCTGTCAATACAAAATTAAGTCAACAATCATACAATTAAATGATTACGCATTTATTCAATTATAATTATAAAAAGCTAAATTGAAATTTTTTTTGTGAAATTATTATTTTTGAAATTCAAGATACAAATCTTGTCTTATAAATGAGGGTGTTTCTTTCCCCCATTTCAAAAAGTAATCTTAACTTCAAATTAATATTGTCTTCAAGTAGCAAGACTACAGAATATCAATAAATATTATATTTCAGCTTTTATTGAATTACCTTCTAGGGAAAGTCCAATAACTCTTAAATTTTATTTGCCTTCCATTTTTAAATCTCCCAAAGATTAATGATTGCATTCCTCCATCTTTGGGAAAAGTTTGTATTGTTTGTTAAGAAACTTTAATTCATTATAAAACCTTAATTTTTTTTCGTTGAGACATTCATCAGAACATGCAAATTTACAATGAAAAAATGCAACTTTCACAAACCATATATTACTGACAGCATAAATCAAAAACGCAATCATATCACAACTCAGATCTTAGTACTTCACTCACTGATAACATTCCATAAATATAATGACACAAATTATATTTTACGGATGAAATTGTATTTTTAATTTATAATGTTATGTAAAAGTCCGTAAATATAAATATATACTGGAAAGTTCATCAGGCTCAACAAAGGATAAGTGGGCTTTATTCTACACGAAAACAAGAAATGCAAATTACAAAACAAAGACAAAGTGTAAACAAAACAGCCTTTGCAGAAATCAATTTCACACAACTGTAAATCGTTAACAAATAACAACAACAGCATAAAGCGCTCACAGAGAAGTAGCTGGTGTTCAACACTCTAAGGAGAGAACGTTCTAGACAACTCCTTCGCTCTACTTAAATGATAACTACTTTCAGTTCAGTCTCTACGATTTTATTATCTCCATTACAGGGCAAAGAAGCTTCTAAAAGAATATTGTATCTTTGCTCTTAATCGAGATAACACCAAGATTAATGAAGTTTGAGAAATCTTCGCTTATGACAACAAAATCGTCGCCAAGGACGGGAGTCATTCATCAAGCATTGATTTAGCATCCATTAGAGTAATCTGTAAAACGTTTCCTGACTACGAGACCTACTGTACAGGGTAGCAATATTACAAATTTGAAACAATATTGACTAACGTATACAATAAAATTAAAATTAACGTATACAATATAATATAATTAAAATTAATATATCACTGTGTCTTCTGTCATAAATGATAATAATGGCAATAAAAGCAAAGCAAGCAACAGAACTTTATATCTTTTATTTCCAAAATAAGACAATTACATACACAATATTTAAAAAAAAAATCAAATAGCTTTTCATTACATAGTAACAATATTAGAATATTTTAATTGTAATAAGGGAAAAGAATTCTATCACTCTGAAAATTCGTCTTTGAAACATAAAATCTACTCAATATATATTGGTTAATTGCATATTTTGATGAATCCAATAAAATATTTGGGCATTTCTCCAGAAAACAAAACACAGAAAAGAAAAAAAAATCAACCTGTTATATACATGACAAGATTATAATTTTTAAAATAAAAATGGAAGCTATGCATCTCCGTCATTGGATGTTAAAATTCATAATTCTATAAATCAGCATACTTTTAAAATTATTTCTTACCCTCTAATAAGTTGTACTTGATATGGTATCTGCAATTTGTACTGATTATTTTTTGATTTAATAACTATTTTCCCACAGCACTGCTTTGGATGAAGAGCTCTTGAAGCTAAAATATAATAAATTATACTTGTTATAACAATATATACAGGAAGAGTAAAAAACAATGACTTAGTAAATTTTGACTCCAGAATATGAAAATAAAAATAATCAACTCTTCATAAAATAAATATAATATATATATATTAAAGTGTCAAAAAGTAATAAACGCTAAACTGTAATATTTCATTGATTTTTTTCTAATTGCTTTCAAAAGTACCCAGATACTTTCCGATTTACACATTTTCCTGAATTTATCCATAAGAATATTTCTGTATTTGAATTTTGCCAATAAAAATGACATATCTGAATTCACGTTTTAAAGCGAAAATTCGGTCAAGTGAGCATTTAAGGGATCAACCAGAAATTGACGAATAAAAGGGTTTTGGCACACACCTTTTCAAAGAGAGCAGATAAATGATTTGAAGCATTATATTTTCTGTGGACAAAGTTTGCACACATTTTTGTAATAATAGCACTTATTTTCGGGATATAAAAGGTATTTTTTTTAATTATAAAATTTTCAGCTAACCAAGGTAAATTTTTTGCTGGCCATTTTCTTATAACTATAATTTTCCGCAATTATTTTGTTACTTTCAACTAAATTATACAGAATATTAGATAAAATAATATTAAAACATCATATTAAAATTTCAATAGAATTATAAAAATATTCAAGTAAATATAAAAACTTTTAATAAATAAATTTTCATCATGCGAGAGAGAAAGACAGCATATTTTTCTTTCTATAACTTTAAAGCGATATACACTGGTGTGCAAAACTTAAGCAACAGGTATGTTTTTTGCCATAACTTCACGAGAAATCATCTGAGAGACATGAAATTCAGAAATGATATACAGCATTTTGTTCTGAAAGAATGGCGAAAGCATAGCTGCGCAGAAATGAATACAATGCATACAATATGGAATCAAACAAAAAAAAGACTATTGAACTCATAGTATCGTTACACATGATTGTCTGTCCAAGGGGTAGAACAGCAAGCAAGATGTTCCTTAGTATGGGATATGCCCTCCCCTTACTGCAATGGTTGCTTCGCACCGTCTCCCCATACTCAGCACCAGATTGTTCAACAGATCTTGAGGTAAGAGTGCCCATTCCTCAATCAGCATCTGTTTAAGTTGTCGGGTGTTCCCAGGAGGATATAACCTTGCCGCAAGGCGTCTCCCCAAAGCATCCCACACATATTCTATCGGATTTAAATCAGGGCAGCACGCTGGCCAATCCATTCGAGTGATATCTTCACTTTCCAGGAGCTCCTCAACAGCATGAGTCCTGTGTGACCATGCATTATCATCCATAAAAACGAAGTCTGATCCAATGGCACCTCGGAGCAGACGCACATGGGGAAGGATCACCTCCTGACAATAGCGATCTCCAGTTACAGAACCTCTGTCGAAAACCTGGAGCTCAGTCCGCCCGTTCATTATAATGCCTCCCCAGACGACAACTCCAGGACCACCGAAACGGTCTCTTTCCGTGATGTTACAAGCGATTTCCAACGCCAGTTGATTTGGAGAGAGGTCGGGACACGGTTTCATCCCAGTAACATCACGGAAAGAGACCGTTTCCTGATCCTGGAGTTGTCGTCTGAGGAGGCATTATGATGAACGGGCGGACTGAGCTCCACGTTTTCGACAGAGGTTCTGTAACTGGAGATCGCTATTGTCAGGAGGTGATCCTTCCCCATGTGCGTCTGCTCCGAGGTGCCATCGGATCAGACTTCGTTTTTATGGATGACAATGCACGGCCACACAGGACTCATGCTGTTGAGGAGCTCCTGGAAAGTGAAGATATCACTCGAATGGACTAGCCGGCGTGCTCCCCTGATTTAAATCCGATAGAACATGTGTGGGATGCTTTGGGGAGACGCCTTGCGGCACGATTACATCCTCCTGGGAACACCCGACAACTTAAACAGATGCTGATTGAGGAATGGGCATTCTTACCTCAAGAACTGTTGGACAATCTGGTGCTGAGTATGGGGAGACGGTGCGAAGCAACCATTGCAGTAAGGGGATGGCATATCCCATACTAAGGAACATCTGCTTGCTGTTCTTCCTCTTGGACAGACAATCATGTGTAACGATACTATGAGTTCAATAGTCTTTTTTTTGTTTGATTCCATACTGTATGCATTGTATTCATTTCTGCGCAACTATGCTTTCGTCATTCTTTCAGAACAAAATGCTGTATCTCATTTCTGAATTTCATGTCTCTCAGATGATTTCTCGTGAAGTTATGGCAAGAAACATACCTGTTGCTTAAGTTTTGCACACCATTGTATATAGGGAGACTTACAGTGGTGGCCAAAATTGTGGACACTTTCGGAAATTTTTATGTTTTCTAACTTTGTATGCTTATAGAAAATGTAACGTTTCACAAAATGCAAATTCCTACATATCATTTTAAAGATAATTTAATACTGATTTCAATACAAAAAGCAAAATTCAAATATTTGCAATACAAAAACAGTTGAGTGGTAATAATTATCGACATACATTAGATGCTGATGACTACAGTGAGTTATCAGTACTTAGTAGGTTAGCCTTTATTTTTTATTATAGCTTCAATTTGATATTTCCTTGAATTGACTAGAGTTTTAAGCTCTTTATTATTACAGGATACCAGGAAACAATTGTAGCCTCAATTAATTCTCTTTTATTTGACGAACGCTTCATATGTACAAGAGTTTTCAAATGGTGCCATAAGTTCTCAATAATTTCTCAAATCAGAATTGTTTCCTGACCATGATATCAATTCATTTCTCTTTGTAGTAAAGCACTCTTTTGGTATTTTTGCTATGTAGCAAGGAGTTGAATCCTGACGAAAAATAAATTATGCGTCGTTGGGAAATAGATCTCTGAAGGTAGGTGTAAATTTTGGCTCTAGAATAGTGTCAATGTATTTTCTAGCATTTAATGTCCCATCGATAACATGAAGGAAACCAATAACATCTGCTGATATGCATGACCAAATTATAACATTAACTGAGTTCTTCAAAGTTGCCTGAATGCAGTCAGGACGTAGCTCTTCGTTTATTCTATGTCTTGCATATTTTCGCTATCATTCCCGAATAATAATATCTGAATTTCATCACTCCATATAACTTGTGAGCACTGATCATCTGTCCAATTAATGCGTTCCCTTGCCCACTGTAATCTTCTTATACGCTGCTTAAATTGAGATAAGGATTTTTTTCGTCTAATTCTACCTCTTAGTCCAACATCTAATAATTTTCTTTTGCTTGTTCTTGAACTGACAGAAATGCCAGCATCATTCAATTGACTTCTGATGGCCGCTGATAACATTCTGCTATCTTGGAAACATAAGTCTTTTTATTTTTCTATCATCAACAGATGTGGCAAGCTTTTTTCATCCATTTCCTTCTTTGTTTTTCATTGAATTTGTCTCCAGATATCGTAAACAAAATTTTCGGATTCCAGATGTAGTCACTGAACCCCACCTGTCTTGCAATTTCAGAATAGTAAAGACCACATTCATGTATTACAATAATCTTAGTTCTCTTCCTAGGAGCTCAATATATTCTTTTAATTGATGTCATTGATTCTTAACTAAATATTAGAAATATTTTCAAAAATTCCAACTATATGTTAAAAAGTTTTAACAAAACTTCTAACCTGCAATTTAATTACATAAAAAACACAATAATGACTTGTTCCAACTTTAACCATGTCAGCTTCTGCTAGCAATTAATAACATTTGATTGGTTCCCAGAACAAGAACAGTGATTTGCCAGGAAAGGTAGTAATTACAATCCACTTCATCATTTTGTTTGTTATTCAGATTAAAGAAAAAATAACTTTTTTTGTATTCCAAATATTTGAATTTTGCTTTTTGTATTGAGATTAGCATTTAATTCTCTTTAAAATGATATGTAAAAGTTTACATTTTTTGAAATGTAACATTTTCTATAAACATACAAAGTTAAAAAAACATAACGATTTTCAAAAATGTCCACAATTTTGGGCACCACTGTATATAAAAAGTCCAGATTAATATTATTTAAAGGCAGATAGAGACACACTGATATTGCAGCGAGTTGAATTTTAATTTATTTTTAAGAAAAGTTCAAAGAATGTGAAATTTCCACAAGCTATTCTATAATCTTCAAATAGTTAAACTGAATTCTGCAAAAAGTTAGAAATATACTAAATACCTTTTCATACTTATAAATTAAATACATAAAATAAATTGCAGTGCAAATTAGGTATCAAAATAACAAAACATTATTACGTTATTTATTATCTGCACAAGTATTATACTTCTAACTTTATGTAACTAGATTCCCAATAAGATTAAAGATGTCCAGACATCTTTTGTTAATCTTACATATGTGTTAATTACTAATAAGAGGTGGAGCAATCTTTCGCTGCAAAGATGGGAGCTACAGCATGAGGAAAACTATTCACTAGTTTTTGAAATTTTTCTGCAGGAATTGCATGCTATTCTGTAAAAAAAAGCTAGTAGGCTTTGTCAATGAAGCGAGTTTTTGTGGTTTAGCTCGAATTTGACATTCCATTTCTTCCCACAGGTGTTCTACAGGATTGAGATCTGGACTCTGAGCAATCCATGCTAAATTCTCAAGATTTATATCAGCAAACCAACTCTGAAACGTTCGTGCTTTGTGAATAGAAGTATGTTTTATTTATATAGCCAATCAAGTAACGAAGTTAGAAATTTATTTTTAATACAAACAATAATAATAAATAACAAACACACACAATGGATAGAAAATAACTGAGTTGCATGTAAAAGACAAAACTGATATTCTTAACAATTATAAAAGTTTACCTAAAATCAGAAAAAGCAAAGCAACGAAGTAGTCAGGAATTTCGAAAAATCGTGAACAAGACTAAAGCTGATTACACACACTGCGGAATTTTCAACTGCTGAAAATTTACTGTTACCGCCTTATCTATGGTAGAGCACTGACGTCAATTAGAGTTTACACATTAAAAGAAAAAATAAACATGCGGTAAATCTACCGTTGGCGGACTCTATGCAGACTCGACTGCCATTTTAGCCAATGGTAGTTTTACCGTCGCCGTCCAACTACAGGCATACATGACCAAATGCTAGTTTACACACACAGCGATTTTTTAACGTTCAGTTATTTTTTCACAGCGAATTTTACCTTCCTGCGTGAAACACATTTTTTAGCATCAATAGGTTTTTATCTATCATGAACATAAGTGAACAAAATATCAATGAAATTTTAATTGCTTTAATCCAAGTAATGCCTGTTTTATGGGATAAAATCTCGCTATACTTGAAGACAGAAACGCAATGTTTGGTATGAAATTTGTCTAGAAATCTGTAGCGACTTTGACGAATTGGGAAAAAAAAAAAAGAGAGAAACGATTTTTGTAAATCCATACTTTTTCATATATATTTATTAGAAAAAAAAAGAGGGAGTCGTAAAAATATTTAATTTTGGGTGTCTAGAAATGACAGTTTCGACAGTCAAATGTGTTCCAGAAAACGGTCTTGGCAAATTTTTAAGAGCGGAAATGCTATATTAACAACAAAAAAGTATGGAACTTTTGGATTTTCTGTGCCTAATAAGCACTTCTTATCAGGTAGGATTTTTTTAACAACCTTCTATTGATTTCCACAGTTGAGTTTATTTGAAAATCGACAAGTCGGCCTTTTCCATAGCTCTAAATATGCAAATGGAAGAAAAAGGTGTTTACTGTCGGCAATGACCATTAGCACAACTAAATGGTAATATTAATTATATAATTAATTTCTAATTGTATATATATGTGTATAAAACGTATCTAAGGTTCTAAGCAAATTTTATGTTGCAACAATAAACACAGTTCCCTTCAAAATTTTATAACAACAATGTGTGAAAATAATTTTAAGTACAACATTCATTTCACTCAATACAATTTAATACTCCAACTTATAGATTTCGAAAGTTATTTTCTTATCTCAATGTTATTGTCAACTTTTCTACAGGTTGAAAGCAATTTCTCATTTTGGTAATTTTGTGCTGAATGATATCTTTTAATTGCTCATGTAATCCATCAAAGGAAGTCATCGACATTCTGAAGTAATTAAAGAATCTCTTGCCTCGAATCTTCAAACAACGTATCAATAGATTTAAACGTCTGACATTTTTCATTAATAAGATAAATCTAAATAAGTCGATTTAATTCGCGGATGGAATAACACTAAAGCTAGAATTTACATTCTATTCATTTCAAATTACACTTAAGCAGTAAATAGTTAAACACGGTAAACCCTTTCAGGGTCAGCGTGTGGAGAACGAAGCGATCTCTCACGACCGAATGCTCCGATGTGGAAGGCACCACTGGCCCACTCAGTTTTGCATTTAAGCTTAAATTAACAAAAAAATTCATATAAAATCATCATTTTAATGTAATGGCATCAATTTTACAAGTAAAATTTGTAACATTCTACTAAATATGTATAAATATAAAAACTTAATGAAATAAGCAAAACAGTCAACTTTTAACTACACCCATGAAAAAAAAATATTATACACATGAAAATATACGCACAAATAATATTTGATTCTCAATCCCAGCAACAGTCATCTGAACGCACTTTCCCATATTCTCCCAACAACAACAAAGTAATCAACAAGAACGCCGGAGTTCCTTTAAATCACACGTGCACTTTTAGAGAGCCGTTTGTTTATACCAATAAATTTATCAAATCTAGAAACGCAGAGCAAAATCCAATACCTGCCCACATATGATGATCAAAAGCCATATAATTAGACTTTTAAATATTTCACGCTCTTTTTGTAATGGGAAGGCAAAATAGAAGTGATCAAAAACATATAAAATACTATATAGCGGAACACGAAAATGGAAATCACAAATCTATTCCTCCTACATAAACCAATAAGCATTCCACCCTTTCCCCACCCAGTCAAAAAAAAAAAAAAAAAAAAAAAAAAAAAACCAGAGCAAAATAAACTATGGCCCTTTAAATGCACAATCCTCTCGAAAGAGCCAAACACGCGCAATTGCTTACATGTTTAAATACTCCAGATGAAGAAAGTTAAAAAAGCTCAGAACCGAAAGCGTATAGGAAGGTCAACACTCTGTGAGATATACTTCCCAATTATAACGAACTTCAACTGCCATCTAATGTTGTTTAAAAATTTAAATAATACATTCGAAATAGAAATCACACCAACGTGATCGTGGTCTGTAGAGATGGAAAGGCTCGTCTCGTATATGATACCAGTGGGCCGTGAAGGGAGAATCGCGATATCACATATATGTGATCATGGTCCTGAGCGGGTTAAAGTAAATTTATTTGCATTTGAAATTAGGTCGAGTCTTACGACGGAGATGGAAATTTTACCGCCGTGTGCGTAAATATTCGATTTCTACAATCGGTGAAGGTAAAATATCAGCAGCGGAAAAAAGAAAAAAAAACCAGACTAAGCAATAAAAGTTTATGATTCCGGCAGGTACGATTGCGGGGAAAAAAGAAAACTCTCCAATGAAAGCAGAAATGAATCAAGCACTCAATATTTTGAAAGCCAGAATCACCATCAGCAAATTTTAAAAGAATAATACAAATGCAGACAATTTACAATTAGTATTTGGCAATAAATTGGTAACCCTGTATTTACAATTGGTATTGGTAATAGATTATATAGCTAGACAAAAAATGAATATTTCTTCTCTTGGTATGACAAAAACATAGTTGATCTTATCGAATTCGACATTATTATTAATTTGTTAATGTTATCAAAATTCTAAAGTTCCAAAGAGACAGCTACTGTATTTATGATTTCAAACGTACTATAATTCCTGTTACGAATTCACAAGGCCAAATTTAGGAGGTGCGGGGCCCATAGAGAAACAAAATTCGCCCCAGTTTCTAGTAAACCTACACCGCAGAATTAACGCCATCATCTTTTAACATTTTCAAATATGGAGTGAATTATAAATAAATAAATAGAAACTAAAAAACAGACATAAAACAAGAAAAACAAGGTGACCTAAAAATTCCTTTGACATTTTTTTTCTTAATTGTTTTATTTATAGTATAATTTGGCTGTAAAAAAATTTCCGATTTCCTGTAAATACTGCGAAAATAAATTTGAATAAAAAATTATCTAAAAGGATAATCTAATCAGCGTCAAAGGTCATGCTGTAAAAAAGATTGTATGAATTAAATTCTTCTACAATTTATTGGAACCGTTGTTTTTAAAAAAATGTGTTACTAAATTTTTACCAGTTTGGATTCTCGCGTCCTTAATTTTTCAACAAAGGGGACAAATTGGAATTAATCGATCCAATGGGCTATAGATCGGCCCAGAGTATTCCATTTATTTGCACAATATAATTAAAGGCTTCCAGGCAATTTATTGTGTCATTCATTAGTATCTGCAAAAGCATTAAACTTGTGACATGTAATATGATTTACAATATAAAGATAAATTATGAAAAGTGTATTAATTTCGTGCATGTATAGTTAAAACTTCTTCTAAAAACGTTTATATTACTTTGAATATTTTTAGAATTGGGATTTTAATATAATGCTTCAGAATATTTGACAAAATATTATTGTTTCTGTATAATTTGGGTGAAACTCTACATATTTTACAAGCAAAAAAATTTGGGATTTAAGAAACTTTTCATTTTGATGAATATGTGTGCTATTATTATGAAAATGCATATAAATATTGCCACTATAAAATAAAACCACTACAGCAAATAAAACCACTATTGAATGTTTCAAATAGTTTATCTGCTTAGTATAAAACGGAGCGAGCCAAAATCTTTTTCTTCTTCATCAACTTCTGGTGGATCTCTTAAATGAACACATCTTTGCATTAAAACCTGAGTGCTAGTATATTTTTTTAAATGCCTGAAATTTAAAGATAATTCATCCAGCCTTCCTGGAGAAAATTGAAAAATGTGTAAATTCCAAAGCATCTGGATAATTTTGATCCCAAAGTGCTTATATTTACTGACAAGCCCTACATGTTTTAAAAACAATTAGTACCAAGATTAACAATCACTACAGGAAGGAAAAACAGAATAGTATCCTTAAAACACTGCAAAGAAGGATAATAAATTATAGAACATATCCCTGGGCTCCAAACTAAAACATTGCACAAAGTAATAAAAAACAATGCATAGAATAACAAAAATAAAGTTTTCTCCTTCCTGATTAAAAAAAATAAATTAAATGCATTCCAAAAGTTATTAAACATACGGTTAAAGCAATGCATGCATTTTATTATTCATTATTAATCTAATCTAAATGATATTTATGAATTATACTTTAACTTATCTAAAAGTGGAATAAAAATGTTTTTTTCCTTCTTTTGTAAATGAAAGATTGAAGCAGCAAAACAAAGTTTCACTGTAATAATAATTTTCCAAAACACAATGAATACAGCCAATCTTTGTGCCAATGAAACCGAATCAATACATTATTAAATTGGCTACGAAATCATGATGAGAAAAATAAATGATATTTTTCAAGCCCTAAATTATAGTTCCCTCACAGCAACAATTTATAACTAATTATATCTTTTACAAAATCATAATTCATATTTAAATTATGAAAAAATAAAAAAATGTATTCAAATTAAATACCTAACACTTTCAAAAATCTAGAAAAAAGGAAATTGTAAATAAAAGATAATAGCATATGGAGCACATGACAAATAGAAAAATTGTTAAACATAACCACACATAAGAAAACAGACATTATCGACCATTCTGATTGCACAAATTAGTATTTTAACAGTTTCCCAGATGTCCAAAACAAGTAATACTTTTTTAAAAGGGATAAATTTCAACAAAATTCCAAATTTTTACTTTAAGCAGTAAACTAATGTTGCTTACGTGTAAATGTTATTGTAGCTACTTGTGTGCTGAATACAGTATCTGGAGGTATTTTTAATGGCATAAATTTAACATCTACTGCTTCATTAACAGGAGTAGCAATAACATTCTGGAAAAGTAAAAAACATTTTTGAATATATATAAATATATATATAACTAAATAGTAATGTTCTAAAATAAAATAAACAGAGAAAAAAGTTACGCAACAATGTACATACCACTAAATGAACATGTTTTGGTCCTGAATTTAGCAGTGAAAGAGTTAATACTTTTGGCTGGTCATCACTTCTTAATACTCCAAAGTCAAGTATTTCTGTAGGGGAATATATTCCAGGTGCTACAATAATACAGAAAATATACTTAAAATTAAGATTAAAAAAAAGTAATAAAAACCCCAAATGTTTAAAAATGTTCCGAACATAATCTTACATAACTTATTTATAAATTACATGATATAAAATTATTAACCCTTTCACTGCAGAGACTATTGAATTTATGAAATACATAAAAACATACATATGCATTTCCTTTTTATTAAAAAATGTTACTCAAATGTACACTGATACAAAAAAGCATTTGAAATTCTTACATTATAAGCCTAAAAATTTCCTCTAACTGGGGTAATCTGAGAAGGAAAAAAAGTAGAAATCATCAATAAATATTCAGCACAGAAATAAAACTTTAAAAGAATGGAATTATTAAACATACCTGATGTGACATCAACTTCAACTGGTAACAATAAATAATCTTCTCTTGTGCAATTTGTTCTAATACGAATAAATGCAGTATGGTTTTTTTCGACCCTGGCAATAAAATTAGCCTTAATAACTGGCTTAGTTTCATATGGAGGAATTTCCTGTTATAAAAAAAATAAGCAAATCAAAAAATAATAATAATGATGAAAAATTATGAAAAGAACATAACTAAATTAATAATGCACTTCCTTTAAAACAGATTCTTGCTTATTTTATTATTTCCTTGAAATTGAATGATAAACCGATAATATTAATAAGAAATTAAGACCAAAGCTATAATTCCAAGAGTAAGGCCGTTTGTACAGTTAAGGAACTTATTTTGGAAAGAAAAAACAAACAAACAAAAAAAAGATAATAACTACAGTGAAAACATGAAATTATAAAATGTATTACACAATCTTATGGAGTAACACAACAAACAAAATTAAATAAAATAACAAATAGCACGTTAAATCAATGATCAAGAATAAATTTTATAATTTCTAGCGAAGTATTATTACAGAAAGGAAATTAATTATAAATTATCCTATTAGACTTTACGCAACTGATAAATTTTCATATTATTGTTTTTCCAGGTTTCAGATCTTTGCCCAATGATTCAAATCAATGCATCAAATGCAAAACGAATCAAATAAAATCAAAGCATATTATACATAATCTTCGGAAATTTCAACCCTTTTCTCTAATGCTTTATGTTTCAAAATCACCACCGAAATAATTGAGTATTTGCTTTTAAAATTGCAGATAGCATCATTTAATAAATTTGGTTGAAAGACCATTTTCAATCTAAATGTCAGAAAGATGTTAGAAAATTTTGCATTTCAGATAATGTTAAAGTGCGCAACTACAGTCGCTCCAAGCCAAACTCGGACACCATAGAAAAAAATATTGTTTTGCAGAAATACTTTGACTAAAAGGAATTCAAAAAAAGTAAAGATGGTTTTATAATAGTGAATTTATTGCTCTATTAAAAACAAACCAAATAACGCTAATTCATAAATTATAATGACAAATTTAGAGATAAAAATAAAATTGCGGAAGAAAGAGAGCGCAAGCCAAACTCGGACATCTGACAATAAAGCGCCAAATAATTGCAATTCTGAGTGAAAATTGTAGACAACTTCATGAAAAACATTGCAGTTGTTCAGCGGAATTCTCGATTTGACGTTTTTTCATTTATTGCAGAAAAAAACTTAATTTATTGAAAATGTCAAGGCAAAGGGGCCAAACGAGCAGAGTTAAGGAAATTGATTATTAAGCATACTGAAGATGGAAAGTCTGTGCGTGAAATATCGGAGATTGTCAAAAGAAGTTATTCCACGGTTCATGACATCATAAAACGCTACAAAACCAATAATCAGGTGGAAAATAAGCCTAAAAAAGCCCATAACAAGATTTTCACCGCAGCAGATGAACAATATTTAGTGAGAAAAGTGAAAGTAAGTCCCTTCCTTAGTGCTCCAAAGCTAGCTATTATTGCTGAAAATGAATTAGGGAAAAAAGCTAGTCCATCAACAATTAGAAATGTGCTCCAGAAGAAAAATTTCAATGGAAGAAAAGCCAGACAAAAGCCTTTCATAAGTAAGCGAAATCAAAATGTAAGACGTGAATTCGCAAAGGAGCATGAAAACAAGGATTTTTCTTACTGGAATCAAGTATTATTCACTGACGAGAGCAAATTCAATATATTTGGATTAGATGGCAAGCCATATGTTTGGAGAAAATCGAATGAGGAATTGCGTAGAAAAAACTTGAAACCAACTGTGAAGCATGGTGGCGGATCAGTAATGGCCCGAGGATCATTTTCAGCTGCTGGCCTAAGAACTTTGCATTTCATTGAAGAGAGAATGGATCAGAATGTATACCTTGACATTTTAAAAACAAATTTGCCACTATATGTGCAAAAACTTTCGTTTGGCAATAATTGGAGATTTTATCAGGATAATGATCCCAAGCATAAAGCTTATAGAGTGCGTTCCTGGCTCCTATATAATTGTCCTCACATCATGGAAACACCACCCCAAAGCCCAGTCATAAATCCCATCGAGAATTTGTGGAATCATCTTAACAAAAAAGTCAAGAAACAAAAAGGGGAACACGCTGTTTCAAGTAAAACTGAGTTGAAAAGAGTATTATTGCAAGAATGGGACAATATTCAGCCTAATTTTTGTGAAAAATTGGTGCACTCTATACCTAAACACCTTAAAATGCTTATAAAAAACAAAGGATTATATACAAAATATTAATTCATTTGAAATATTAACTAGTTTTAAAAATCTTCTTAGCCGTCCGAGTTTGGCTTGTGCGTTAATTTTTATTTTGTTTTGTTTTTTACCATAATTTCTGGTTACAATGTAATAATTTATATGTTTTGTTATCTGTTTTTAATACTGCAATAAATATATTAATAAAAATGCATTTAATTATTTTGCTAATCATTTTTATTTAAATTTCTTTTACTTAATTAGTAGATTTTCTTTGATGTCCGAGTTTGGCTTGGAGCGACTGTAACTAAAAAACCCGTCAAATGTAAGTGTTTTCACACACACATTTATATAAATTGAGATGAACAGAATCAACTAGAACACAAAGCGGAACAACCTAATAAGAAGGACGGCACACTTAAAGTTGTCATTGTAATATAAATTATTTCTAAAAGTGAAATATTTAAAGCGGTATTGGGGGGGAGGGGGAGGGAAGAGATGTTTGGAAATAAAATAAATCTAAAAAAGTAATCTTTCATAAATTTTGGAAACTATAGCAATAAAGCAATTTACAATTTCTTTTAAAATTTTGTATTTAATTTTAAAATTATTTAATTATTGATATTATTGTAATCCATTTAGGTGTGTGTCACGTCGTATGATAATTTTTGAAAATTAATATTATATATATTAGTTTGGGGTTGAACATTCAAAAATTTATTTGAATCAAAAAACATCAGAAATAATAAAAACATATGGAATAATAACATCAGAATCTCAATCACATTCCACAACATTTAAACAAGTGTTTTAACTTTTCAATTCACTTATCAATTTGATTCTTGGATAATACAAACTCTTTGCATTCCACTGAATTACCAGCCACTGCTTTAAAAAAAATTGCTAAATTATATTAACCCTTTAAAGGGACATTTTTTTTTCTAGTCATATTATGTTAAAATATTTTGAGGCTTGAAATCAGAATAAGAAAAGGGATTCATTTAGCTTATTAGATAAATTTAATTTGATTAATTATTTAATTTGGTTAATTAATAATTAAGTACAAATCAAGACATCATTTTGTGTGAGATAAAGAACTGAAGCATCTAAGTTTCTGTCTTTCTAAAAAAATTTGTCAGAATTTATGCCAACCTACATAATTTCATACAAAGATTGATAAATTTGGTGAGAAGCATACTTCCCACGGCCCTAGAAAGCGTTAAAATAAAATCACAATCTTTTCTTGTAGTTGCTTGCAATTCACAAAAACAGAAAGAATGGGCGTGTTTTGCAATTCTTTTCAGATCTAAATCAAAATTCTTACCTTTTTTATTCAAAATTTTCTTCTTTTGATCAGCAAGTTTTTAATACTCTGTTAAATTTATTGATATAGGCAAGTATACGAATCCATGTTTGAAAAATCAAACTCAAAAATGCTACTTACCGTTTTAAGCCTATAAAAACATTTTTTCATGGCAATGAAAGTTTTCAAACAACCAATGAATATATTTTTCATGTGCTGTATCAAAAATGAAAGGTTACAGTTTATTTCTAGTAAAATGTTAATGGTTGGATACTATACTTTACAAATTTTTTTTGATATATTTATTTTTCAAAAATTGAGATTATTTATATTTAGGAGTAGAAAACTTGCCATTCACGACATATAATACTCCATCTTTCCACGTGTTCAACTGCTTGTTCAGTAGCAGCTGTATTCTCTAAACAGTCAATTCTGAAAAATTTCTTAGAAACTTTCTCCGTCCCCAAAAATCTTTAGTTCACCCTTGTCGCTGGCGTATCTTTCATTAATAATACACATTAGATAAAAAGAAGCTCAATATTTAATGCTGACAATATTTTGCCAAGTCTTAAAGAACAGTTGACAACAATTACAACCACTTATTAAAAATGTGGGAAATTCTTATTCTATTTGATAATTTAAGAAGTAAAAATTTTCTAATATACTGGCTATCCATTAACCTTTAAAGGAATCGTTTTCAAATTTAATTACTGAATTTTTTTTCAAACCCAATTTTCCAAAGTCTTGTAAAATATATTCCGAGTGTAGAATGTGCCATGACAGTTGAAGGCATGGTTGAAAGTAGCTCCTTTTTTCATTCTAAAATTGAGTGTTTAAATATTCATTTGTTCCATTTGATAAAAGTTGATTCATTATCATAAAATATTAAACAACACATATTAAGACAAATTAGATATTTAAATATAACACCATTAATGAATGCCAAATGAAACAAGTAAAAGTATTTCGTTGGTTCATAGAACTTTTTAGCAGTTTTGCTGACTAGGAAGATTTCTCGTAACAAGTCCGAGTCTTCACACAAGTACTATATGAATAATATTTTATGTAATACAAAAACATTTCAATTCTTCGTCTAAACAATATGAAGATGTAACGAATAGCTTAAGAAAATTATCTCAAGGTGTTGGGTCTTTGAAAGACTCAACAGTTGTTTCAGTAATCCTGTTTGCTCCCTTCCATTTCTATTCGTTCAAACTACACAAATTGGCAATTAATAGAGTTCGCATGTCAACATCTTTTTCCTGTTGGTGGAATCCTCAAAGCAAGAACAAGTTACTAATTGTTTTCCTCTTCACTACCAAAAAATAATGGATGTAAACTTCACTTATTTTTCAAAAACCCAATGAAAAATCATTTCACAGGTTCCAAGTTTCAGCAAAATAAAATTCAATGAGTTTTCAACAATTTTCAGGAATAATCGGAATCTGGTAAAAAATATTTAAAATTCTATTTGAAACTTCCAGCCTGCACCCAATATTTTATAGTGATGTTACATCAGGTTATACATTTTTTGTTGTCGATATAAATTACTGTCGATATAAAACTGCCAAAAGTTGGGGAAAAAAGTCACAAGAAAAATACTTCAAAAATAAAAATATTCACAAATATATGAGGTGATATTAAGAGATGACAAGAGCATTTAAAATGAATTACCCATAATGACTTTGGAGCTTCACTTTCACCATCAGGTAATTCTAAATGTAAATCTCCTCCACTGGAATACATTTCTGTTAGCTAAATAGACACAAGAACAAACATTTCGTTTCAGATTGGAAATATTAAATTATTTCTTTCAACAATAGTAATGCAATGATAAAGAAGAGAAGCTGATTATATATTCATATGCATGAAACATTAGAATAGGGTCATCCACTTAAAACTAAATTAATACAGAGAAAAATGAACAAGATACACTGGTGGCCAAAATTGTGGGCATTTTTGAAAATCGTTACGTTTTCTAACTTTGCATACATATAGAAAATGTTACATTTCACAAAATGCAAACTCTTACATATCATTTTAAAGAGAATTCGATGCTGATTTCAACACAAAAAGCAAAAAGAATAGATTGGATACCTAGAAAGAGAACTAAGATTATTGTGTTATGTGAATGTGATCTTTCCTATGCTGAAATTGCAAAACAGGTGTGTGATTCAGTGATTACATCTGGAATCCGAAAGTTTTGTTTCCAATATCAAGAGACAAATTCAATAAAAACAAAGCAGGTAATGGCTGAAAAAGTTGCACCACATTTGTTTAAGACCAAAGAATAAAAAGACTATGTCTCCAAGATAGAAGAATGTCATCAGCAGTCATCAGAAGTCAATTGAATGATGCTGGTATTTATCTCAGTTCAAGAACAATCAGAAAATTATTAGATGTTGGACTAAGAAGTAGAATTCAACGAAAAAATCCTTATCTCAATTTACAGCAGTGTATAAAAAGTTTACAGTAGGCAAGGGAAAGCATTAATTGAACAAATGATCAGTGGTAACAAGTTATACGGAGTGATGAAACAAAGATATTGTTATTCGATAGTGACGGCGAAAATATGTAAGACATAGAATAGACGAAGAGCTACATCCTGACTGCATTCAGGCAACTATAAAGAATTCAGTAAATGTTATAGTTTGGTCCTGCATGTCAGGAGACAATATTGGTCTCTTTCATGTTATTGATGAGACATTAAATGTTAGAAAATACATTGATTCTATTCTAAAGTCAAAACTTACACTTTCCATCAGTGATCTATTCCCCAAGAACGTATCATTTATTTTTCAGCAGGATTCAGCTCCTTGCCACAGAGCAAAAATATCGAATGATTGGTTTAGTATAAAAGGCACTGAATAATTATCATGTCTAGGAAACAGTCCTGACCACAAAATTGTTGAGAACTTATGACGCCGTTTGAAAACTCTTGTACATACGAAGCATTCATCAAATAAAAGATAATTAATTGGGACTATAATTGTTTCCTGGTAGCATGCAATAACGAAAGAAGAGCTTAAAACTCTCGCCAGCTCAATGAAACATCGATGTGAAGCTGAAATAAAAAAAATAAAGGTTACCCTACTAAGTTCTGATAAATCACTGCAGTCATCAGCATCTAATGCATCTCTATAATTATTGCCGCTCAACCTTTTTTGTATTGCAAATATTTGAATTTTGCATTTTGTATTGAAATCAACATTAAAATCTCTTTAAAATGATATGTAAGAGTTTACATTTTGTGAAACGTTACATTTTCTATAAGCATACAAAATTAAAAAAAAAAAACATCTTCAAAAGCGTCCACAATTTTGGTCACCACTGTATATGCTTTAATGACTATAAAAGTAAAAAAAAAGTTTTTATAGTACTACAAAATGTTCAAACTTTCCACCGTTGGCATCCTGATAGACTTTGTTGGAGGAATCGGGTTATGAGCTACTTTATTCAGCATTTAAATACACCCATGTCCATAAATTAAGGATAATTCAGAATCACGCGGAAATCGAACTCTAAAATACATATATCATCCGTAAAATGACTACACACATCTTCAAAAATCATATGCAAATTGCAGGAAGCCCCCAGATGACACCGATAGTACGTCATAATGACGAGAGTGTAAGAGAGTGGTGTATAAGGAATACAGGCAAAGAAGAAAAATTGTTCGCAAGCGCTTTATACGCCGTTCAGTGCAATAACCGCATAGTTATGACACAAAGGATGAATTTGGATGATTTTTTACGTGGTAGAATTACCGGCCGTCTGGAATGTGGGCGTACCCAGCTGGAAATATCCAAGGAACTTGGAATCGGCCAGAGATCTCCGGTCTTTGGCAACGATTCCAAGGTGATGGCAATGTGAGTAGACGTTACAGCACAGGTCGCTTCCAAGTTACAAAGCCCAAATAAAGGACCGGTATTTGGCAGTTACTGCCAAAAAAAAAAAAAAAAAAAACAGACAGAGCACAGTATCAGACCTGTCTCGTCAGATCTCTTCAGTCACTGGTGCGACAGTTTCAAGGCAGACCGTGTACAGAAGCTTAGGGCAGATTGGTCTATATGCTCTTAGGCCTTGTCAGATGTGTTCCACTTAGTGCTCGCTGTCGCCTGCGGTTAGCCTAGAGTAGAGAGCATACATTGTGGACATCGCAACAGTGGGCTTGTGTGATGTTTTCCGTCGAATCCAGGTTTAGCTTGTAGCCCGATTCTCGCCGGACTTTCATATGGAGAGCGCCAGGTACCCGTTACCACCAAGAGAACATCACTGAACAACCGTTACGTTGGTGCAGAATTGCTCGTTTGGAGAGGAATTATTCTGAGTTCCAGAACTGACCTGCATGTTCATATTGGAACCATGACAGGTCAAATCTATCGGGACATCATTCTGGAACAATATGTACGTTTGTTTCGTGGCGCCATGGGCGAAGAATTCGTGTTTATAGATGACAACGTCCGTCCTCACCTTCACGAATATCACCCGATATCACCTTCACGAATGCCTTCGATCGGAGGATATTACCCGTATGGATTGGCCAGTATTAACACCGAACTCGAATCCAGTAGAGCATGTGTGGGACATGCTTGGCCGACGAATTGCAGCCCGTCAACCACCTCCTATATGTCTACCTGAACTTCGGAGAGCACTGCTTGATGAGTGATGTAATATTCCCCAAGATCAGATCGATAATTTGATACTCAGCATGTCTAGGCGTTGTATTGCAAGACATACTATATATTAAACATCATACCAACCATTTAATATTGGTTTTTGTAAATAGGTTTTTTTTTTTTTTTT
Source organism: Argiope aurantia (assembly GCA_026543865.1). NCBI lineage: Eukaryota > Metazoa > Arthropoda > Arachnida > Araneae > Araneidae > Argiope > Argiope aurantia. The sequence continues at coordinate 369,438 of JAPMOR010024672.1, read as the reverse complement.
GTAATGTACACCAGGGAGCAAAAAATCGCAATTTTTATTAATGATATCAAAGATATAGCATCTTTTTTGCTCTTTACTTTTTGTTTAATAAATAGGCTTTACAAATACGTCATATTTGTTTTGCTTCTGACTTTTTCTTTTCCTGAACTAGTATTATCCTTAATTTATGGACATGAGTGTAGTATAAACTGAATCGTAATCCGAGATTCTTTTTCATTCAAAAATCAATTATAGTTTGCGAATTATTTTTATAAACTCGATCTTTGATGTAATTTCACAGAAACATTTTTCAATAAGCTCAAATATTCGCTCTTACAGGGGAAAAAATCATAATAGTATTGCGCATTCTTTTCCCCATTGGTAAATAAATTACTGCCCTCGTGTCATTTGTTATAATATAGAGCATCCAATAAATGAGTATTCTGTGTGCAGAGTTTAGCTAGCATCACTATGTTACGTTTTTTTATGGATAACTCTGCAGTCTATAAATCATTCAAATCAACATAGCAGGAACCTTATGAATTATTTCACAAGCAAATTGCTACATAATTGCGAAGATTTAAATATGTAATTATATGCTATTAAAAATCTAGAGTGAAATAATGATAATACTTTATATTAGGTTTGTTATCATTTCAGAAAAGAAAAACAAGTACTGATTGAGTTTATTTTGTAAGCCATCTTCATCTGGAAAAATATTAGCCAATTATTTTTATTTTATCCACTTAACTAACACAAAGTGAGATGGATGCAATACACTAATGAATTCTTTGAATAAAAGATATGCATTCCTCATCAATTCTTTTCATATATAATAAACCCTATAAGAGAACAGCTAATGCTCTCAAAAAATTTGAACCATTCTCCCAAACGGGGGGGGGGGGGGTTTTAAAGGCGGCCAAATTTTTTTTAAAAAAAAAAAAAAAAAAAAAAAAAAACTTTCAAATATTTCTAGATTTTCTAGCTTTAAAAAAAAGACAAAATATTTAAATAGAAAGTTGAAACAAACCTGAATTGTAGTACTGTGAGGATTGTGCATAAAAATTATTGGTGTGTAGCTGCTATTTAAAGGCATCCTTACTCCTACAAATGGTCTTAACCTGTATGGATTCGGAATACCAACAGCAGAAACCTGAAATTATAAATAAATTTTTAAAATAAAAAAAAATTAAAGCAATTTTCTCAACACAAGTTAATATTTTAAATATATACTATAAAAAATACTTTTGAAACAACTAAATGTTTAAAAAAGTGGACCCAGATAAATATTCTTCATAAAAGAACTTTATTTACAAAAAAAAAAAAAAAAAAAAAATTGAAAAGAAATATTACTAGCTTGATATATATATTAAATGCATATTTTTTTGGAAAAAAAATCAATAAATTTCTCATTTTAGGAATCAAACTAGTTTTAAAAACAAATATTAAATTCCTTTCACTATTAAAAAAAAACTGAAACGTCTTCATAGCTGAAAAACAGCTAAGATTCCAAATAAATTAGTTGAGCATCAATCAAATAATTGAAAGACTTAAAATTGTTAAATTCTATCTAAGTTGATCTATGAATCTATCGATATAGAATTCAGTAAAATTATTTCAGTTCGCTCAGTGGCGGCCAGTCATCATTTCTCTCAAATAAATAATAACAATTCATCTCTCTTTATAAACTTTCTTATTGTAATAAAATTTTAAAAAATTATCTACCTACCTCTTTCCATGTGAGCAACTTCTAATAAATAAAACGAACATTCAAAAAGCCAAATATGGTTTTGTCGAGGAAAAAGCAGCGAAACTTAAATTCATAAACAGCCAATAACAGAGAGCAGAAAGAAAGGAAAAATAAATAAATAAAAACACTGACAGGAGAACGTGGGAGTGAAAACACACACACAGAGACAGAGAGAGAGATGCAAAGAATCAATTGACCATACATGAAGCCGAGTTCGGTCGAATTGCAGCTCTTATACCTCTAAAGGTATCAGTCTGCGTTCGGAGACAATTTTTTGAAAAATCCTTCTCAGAGATTTCAATTATTTTTTAGGTCAATATGAATCAAAACAATCAATAATATCAATCAAAAAATTTTGAGCCACTTGATATTCAGTAAAATAAGACAAATTAGGTACAAAAAAGTTAGCATTGCAACAAAAAGCAAAACACTTTGCAAGAAATTTTATTTCACCAAATTATTTTTTTACACAATATACTTACAAATGGTTCCCAGAGAATGATTCACGGAGATCTAAAAAAGTATTTACATGTTTCAGAAAAGTCATGGTTGATCGAGAACTTTTGTATTCAAAATTTCACAAAATTCAAAGTTGAAAACTACATCAGTAGCTCTAAAATTATATATAAAAAACATTTCATAATTATGTTTTCATTTTCGGCTACAATGTTTTATTTACAAAAAAAAAAAAAAAACTGTGTCTCAGTTTATATTTGCAAAAGCAAATGCAGAAGAAGCAAAACAGATTTAGAAGCCTCAATAAATTTTCTTTAAAAGAAAAAGAAAACAAACTGGTCAAAACCTTGTCCCAAAATTGCTTTTCAAACGTAATCACATGCCTTAATTAATAGGGGGAAATGCTGCTTTTAGTTTTTAAATTAATGAATCAGTTGAATGTGCAGTGGGCTTTTCAAGGATTGCCGGATAATCAGCCCCAATCTGCGTTTCTTTTGCATGCCTATGTTTGTCTACTCGTTTTGTATTTATCAATTTTTTTCTCCATTTTCAATGACCGTCGAACTTTTAGAGAGAAAAAGTAAGCACAGAGAATAGAATTTTCATAGTCTATTACATGAGAAAACCAAAACCTAAACGAAAATGCATTTTTTAAAAATAATTCCAGGTGGATGATGTAGCTCTGCAGCCATAAAGGACAAATCGCCTCTGGTACCCTTATTACACACTGTTGAAGTTTAAAATTTCGACAGAAGATCCGATAGCTTGTAAGAATTATTATGTTAATTTCTAAAATGCAATTAACATTTTAAACATCTTAAGAATCACAGTATTCATTTGTAGAATACGCGATTCCATAACTTAGCGCCATATATTTACAGTGGTATACCTGTTTGAATAATTCACGTCTTTTGTACACAATTAATACGATCTGGACGACAACACTGTACAGAATGGCAATCTTTATTTTTTATGAAAATAAACAGCGGCGGCGGCGTGGGCCGGAAAATATCGGTTGACAGGAGACAATGGGAGACCAGGTGAAATCCGCATCGCTATCAGTCAGTCTTTATAAAAAGGCAAGTCATGCCACGAAAATTTTTTTTAAAAAATTGTGCTAATATGACAGTTGCGATTATATATGAACTGAAAATCTAACTATATAAATAAAACTGAAACTCTCAAATAGTTCGAACGCTATATGAATGAAGTTTAGCTTTGTATGAAGTTTATATTTGTTTGTTTTCTTTTAAGTTTTGTAAGCAGATTTATCTCAAACACAGCTAACAAATATTATGAATCACAAGAAAGAATTCAGTATAAGACAACTAAATAACCCAAAAATTAATGAAATGATTAAATTTATAAATTAAAAACTGTGTTTCTATACATAAAACGGATGAATTTATTTTTTAGTGCTGCCATTCCAAATGAATGAAAATATTGTAGGTATTTCTAATCATTTTATGTATTTGCCTCCTAGATGCTACTCGCTTTGTTCAATTTTGAATAAAAATTATTAATATCTAATGAAAACAATAAGCTTTCGGTTGTTTTTAAAAATCATTTGGTCTAACCGTAATTATAATGCCTATAATTTTTCTAAGATACAGGATTTAAAAGCTGTTCGTTGCAAATAGTATTCATATTTTATTCAGAAATAAAATACACGGTAAGAGGATATTGCAGAGCATAATTATATTGGTTTAATATTATTGTACATAATTGTATGTTTCACATAAAAAGTAAATTATTGGGCCAGTAAACATATATAGGGTCAGAGTAATAGGAATTGAATTTCATTTTTCATTGAGTCATTTTTTTCCCATTTGAAATGATTTTACGAGTATAAAAATAGGCATATAATTTATGTCATTACATAATCATATTCAGGAGAGTTCATTAAACAATATTTTCCCCTCAAATTATAGCAACGTTCATAATTACCCTGGTAGTTGCGAATTATCTCAAAGACTCGGGGTATTTGCAAAAGCGTTTTTTGACTTCTGATCACAACGAACTATTTTCAAGAAAATATACGTGAAATGATAAGAAATTACTGCTTTTAGCTTCTACATTTATTTTACCGGCCATCCCAATTACCTCAAAAACACTATTTTATTCATTGTTTTTCAATAAAAATTTATTCTATTTCATGGAATGCTGCATATGCACTATAATATTCATTTCACACCTTCAATTTCGAGTAATTTTCAATTCTTCTATCCCCAATTTTATCAGGAAATAAGATCAATATGATTTTTACAGAAATGACCGCATATTATGAGATATGAGAAATAACAGGTTCTGAATATTTTTAAGTAACTACAATGGTTCTCTCATTGCTGGAGTGTATTTTGCGGCTAAAGCTTAGCTACAAAAATTTCAATAACCCTGACAAAACGCTTTGCTTGTATACAGAACATATATCTTTGGGTACAGATCTAGTAGCACCATGTGTTCTGTCATTAACTACAATGTGGAGATGCATGTAGACACACTCAAAACCTATCCGTATAAGATTTTTCACTTACAAGAGTTAGAAACCCTGCGATAACGATCTCGTGAAATACCCACTTGTTCGTTCCAAAGTTCTTGGCACGAATGGAGGAGGATCAGAATCAGCCTCGGAACATCCTCATAGATGAGGAACACTAATGAGGTCACTTTTACAAGTAAAGCACAATGGATGTGCAAAACTGCCATTTCTGGTCTATTGAGAATCCTCACCAGATCAATAAATGCCCCTGTTCACCGCATATTACTGTATGGATTGGCTTTACTGCGACTTTTTCGATTGGGCCATTTTATTTTTCAGAAAATCCCTCTTGAGGGACCAAAAAATCTGTTCTTTAATTGCAGCACATAATCGGGACATGATGCAAGATGAGATCATTCCAGGACTCCAGCAAAATGGATGCTCCACTTAAACAATATTCTAACAAGATTGCGTGCCTCTTCACATATTACCCGAAGTTCAATAATTGCTGTCGACGTCAGTAAGCGAAGGATCGTATTATCAATCAAGCATTTCCTACAAAATGATCTTTACGCCACCTGACTTAATCCCATGTGATATTTGGTTTTTGGATTATATTAATGATATTTATCCAGGCAACATCGGTCGGATCTCAAGAACTAGGTCCGTTTGCATGGGCACAAACTCGGTCTCAATCAGTTACACACCGTGGATCATGCTGTAACTTAGTTTGACACATTAACCCTGAAGCAAGGTGGAAAACTGAAACTTTGGAAAAATTTGTGTGTGTTGTTTTTTGTTTGGGTTCTCAAGGAAGTTTTTATAGGGTCGGCAGTTTATGTATAAAAAAGGAAAAAAAAAATGTAGTAATAAAAATTACAGATATTTTGCATTGTGTTTGTTATTGGTATAATTATGTTACTTTTCCTTTGTCTTGAACCAATCATAGTGTTTTCTTTTTACTTAGAAGTCTTTATTCAGGCAAGTATTTTTTAAACCAATCATTTCCCATAGGCTGATACGTACACTCGACAGACACGAAGACGATTACATCCACATCTTCTCCCACCAAGGCGTCCCAGCAGAGTTAGTTTCTTTAACCTGAACCACCTTGTATTTAAAATTTTGAGTACAAATTTTTAAGTTTTGTATGCAAAAGTATGAATTTTGCATACGAAAGCTGGGACAATTATGTTATTCCTTTTTTAACAATAAACTAACCGCCTTGACCACCTGGTTCGTTGGAAATATAGGTTCAGTTTATTGTCAATTTAATATATTACGTATAACTTCATCTTCATGACTCCCTCAACAAAGCATTCATAAGCAATAAACTGTAACAAAACAACTGTAACAAAAACGTTACATCTGGTTTATTCATTGTATACATGAACTTTCCTAATAAACTAAGTTTCAAGATATAGCACAATTAAATGTCTGGGTGATCTATTTCAAATGGTATGTTGAATTTCATGGAAATGTAATTCCACTTTTGATTCTTCATTTAAGTTGCGCAGATAATTAACAGAATCTTCCTTCCTTAATTCTTTCAACAATGGAAGAAAATCACATAATTAAATTTTTGATCGAGCAATAAAAACGGTTTGAATTTAAATGTAAGAACAAAATTTGAAAAATAAACAAAGAAAATTTTTTAAAAAATTGCCAAAATTCATGAACAATTTGCGTAACTATGTCTACGTCATTATAAAGAAATATTTTAAATTTTAAAGCTGAGTAAAAATTCGTCTTGTTCAATATTATTTACGGGAATTATCGACAAACGGCAAAATCTTGAATGATTTTTAATTGATTAAACTCTAATAAAATGTCAAAGAAAAAAATCATATTTCTACTCTTCAAAATTATGTAAGTGCAAAATTTGGAAGATTTAGGTCTAATGATCTGCCCTGTAGACCGCCAATACACATACATAACACAAACACACATCTCCTTTATAATTAGCAGATACAAAGAAACAGATATAAACATATTTTCATCCTGGGCATCGTCAGGTGTATCAGCTATTCAGTAATATAATAAATAATAATCATTAATATAAAATATTTCTAATCTAAAAACTTTTGTCTATTTTAGACAATAGAATATTAGAGTATACGTTAATATATTAATGGGTAAAAAATCCCACTCGAGTACAGTTTTCAATGCGATAATTAATTTTAATGCGAAAGTTATTTAGGTCGATTTACATCACCAGAAGTCATTGTTCGCAACTGGGCCAATTTAATTACATAACATTCTAAACCGGTGTTGCTTTGGGAGGAATGAAATTATGTTATCGCATGCATCCTGAAAGTATTTTCCAATACATCTGCAATTCATAAGAATTCAGCGACCATGTCAAAACGGAGGCATATTACATGGTTTATAATCATATTTAAATAAATCCGTTCACGCTACAACAACCACAAAAGAACTACTCCGTCCGGCCCTAAGGCATTCGGATAAATATGAATTACCGAAACGGCACGACAGCATTGGTGAGAACTATGAGTACTAAGGGCCATCACTGGTTACAGTACAACCCCTCTCATAGGAAGCAAGTTCCATTCATCGATAAGGGGTAACAACCTCACACCATTCTGAACCACCAGAGTTGAGAACCAACCACCAAGTCGGAAGCTTCTAACTCCCAGTTTTCAGGTGTCCGGTAGGGGGGGGGGGTTACGATACTATCTGTCCATGACAAGAACACTGCTAGACAATCGTCTATGTTTGTAGCGGGCGTTATATAAACAGGTTACTGTAGGATGAGTTCATTTCGCAGAGGTAGAAATTAATTCAGGTTTCATACGCTGGCACGTTTAGCACCAAATTGGCGATATTTGGTATTATTGCATTTAATTCTTGAAAAAAAAATGTAAAAATAATTCACTAAGCTGAAAATTATTTGCATACTCGGAATATTGAAATTATCTGATATTCCTGTCATATGTATACAAAGAACAAAACACATCAAATAGAAAAACTGAATAATTATTTGTATGTCTAACGATTGTACAAGAAGAAAAAAAAATAATTAAGTAAAATCATGCATGAAAAAACATTAACCGTCTTCATTTCATTTGTTTTAAATTTATATTATTAATATCAAATTCTCCGCAGCAAACGCGAGGTAATCTGTCTAATTTAACATAAAAACTATAACATAATTAATCGTAATTATTTCATAATTTTTATAAAAGGTTGCTTTTCTTCTGTTATAAAGTGAAATGTTCATTGTTAAATATGCTTGAAACCTTTCCAAATTTATATTTATTTATTTTTCTGATGTATATACTATTTCCCGAAACACAAAATTAACGATTACCATACTATAATTTTCAGGTTTAAAAAAAAAATCAAACTTTCGTTTGTAACTTATTTTCAATATGCACAAGTTTTTTACAGCATAATTAATTTCGCAAAGTTTATATGTAAAAAGTATTCTGAATTTGAAGATAATTCAAGTGTTCATTCATGCACGTGCCAGATATCCCGGACTTAAAGGAACCCAACTAAATAAGCCCAACATCGCTTTACATTATTCTACGAAAAACGCGGTAAAAGTTTGTTTTTGTATTCTAGAATTTATTATTTTGTATTATTATTATTAAAAGTTTGTTTGAATTTGTATTTGAATTTATCATTTATTCATTTCCCCCTGTTTGAAAAAGAAATACAATTATTTCAAAGAAAATTTTTCTCACGAACTGTCAATTCAAATCGTAGAGTGATAAATGAACTATTCCTTTCAATGTATATCAGTTGTCATGAGCTCGAAGCAATAAAGGATCCAAATTCCTGCATGCATTTTATCATTTCGTGGTTGAAAATTCTTCACTCCCAATGTTCTTCACATTTCTATTCAAAGCCCATCAATGCCGTTTGAGAATACTTCTCTGCTACCGTTTTATTATCACAATCAGTGCACCTGAGTAGAAAGGAATCTCGTTAATCCTTCTTTAATCGTTTAATCCTTCTAGCTCACATTAATGTGCATAAAATTTTAAGATTCTTGGAATCATAGTTTAGAAGGAAAGCTATTGAAACAACAGGGAGGCGAGAAAGCAAGCTTGAATAAATGACTATTTTTCTTTATTTTATTGAAAAAAAAAAGTAATACGCTACCTATATTATAATATTTTCTTTATACCATTATATAGTTGAATAATATTTCGCAATAAAAATTTAATAGAATTACTTCTTAACAATTGCATATACTCATTCAATTCCAGGAAAGAAATTAAATCGTTTTAATCTCTAAATATTTTCATATAGCATAACAGAAACACTATTTTTAATTTCAAAGTAATTCTTTTTTCTTTTAAAACTATAAATACAATTTCTCATAATTATTATTTAACACTAAGAGCAAAAAGTTAAAAATTAAATAATGAAATACAATTAATGTTAACCAAAGAAAAGATTAATAAAATATAAAAGAAGTAAGCTAAGCGAATATAAAGATACGTGCAATTGCGACTAAAGCGAGAAGACGAATGAGCAACAGATTTTCTTTTATCGCTTCACATTGACGCCAAGAAACCAGTGTTGGGACTGTGGGAATGCGTTCATTGGTTTTGAAAATTATTTTAAATACATTATATACAATACAATATTAAATCGAACTAATGCTAATTATAGCTCTTCGCGACACAGAAAATTTTCAAATGGACAATGATCATCTTTTTAATATCCTGCGACAAAAAATGGCAGTTTTGAAGTTTTGCCTTTCAGGCAGAATAAGAAAAATAGTTGGACAATTTTCATCAAAGACAAGAAAAATCTCAAACCGGCAGCAAGAGTCGAATTTTGTTTACAATTTCAAACAAATTTATATGATTTAAATTTTGATGCAAGAAATTTCTTCCCTTCCAAAACTTCTTTTGTTTTCAACGTTAGCAACAATACAGATATTTAAAAAAAGTCTCATATTTTAATAGCTCGTTCAGCAACACCTGTATTTTTTTGTCTGCCTGGATCTGCAAAAAATTTTGAGTCGTTACCTCTCTCTGAAAATTCTAGGTTTCACATCTAATTCTTCTCCGTTGTCGTCAACAAATCTTAGAAAACAAAATATACACTAAATAAAAAGGTATTTATGTCCCATGTTGATACTATTCTAACATGCTTAAATGAACTATTGACAACATGCAGGCTATAACTATTAACCTCTTTACATACAACGGCGAGTCTCACTCGCATATCGAATTATAGAAATTTTAAGTTTAAATTTGCAAATAAAGTTTCAGTATTAAGTAATTTAAAATGTGAAAATCACTTAAAATTACTTTAATATCGTAAATGCACTCAGATTATTTATATGAATTAATAATAAATGTACTAAATATGATGCGCTTTCTTATTAGTAAATTAAGTAAATTTTTTAGTCAAGGGGTTAATTAAGTTTAAAATATACTGAATGATGAAATGCTTTTTACATTTCATTCATTCAATAAGTAAAAAAACTTAAAATTTACAGAAGGCCCAATTACCGAGACAGATAAAACCTTACTCCAATACAATTTACCCCAAATACGAAATTCTCATAAAATATCTTTAGCTGTGAAAAGGCCCAAAGTATATTGAAACCACATAGCGGGTTTCAATTTCCAACTTTTTTTTTTTTTAATTTTAAAACAAAAATGCGTAAATCCATTTGCTTGATTTGCAAAAGATTTGTCGAATGGTTGATCAAACATTAGCACAATGCACAATAAGATCAAGCACTCTGATATATCGCGCAATGCTAAACGAAATTAAATAAGAGAATTTTGTTGGCCCACAAGAGAACTTTTTCGTTATTTTGCTTCTGAGAACACTTTTCGGAATATAATACCTTGCAAGAGTTATATGAATAATTAATCTTCACATACTTTAAATACCATTTAAGTTTTGCATTTAGGTATTGTAAAAACACAATGAAAGGCGTGATAGAATTATCTGCAATTGCTGAATCTGATGACGCTTTTTTTAAAGGAATTAGTAAATTAAGAAATTTTACAAGTAGAAAGATATCAGTTTTAATAGCTAGAAACACAAAACTAAATAAAGAAATATTTGTCTCTAACTGGAATTTTGAAAAACTTTTTTTTTAATATAAGAGATAACTCTTGGATTTTAATTTTAACAATGGAAATACACGGAACTGAAGGACGAAGAAATCCATTTTAGAAGCTTACTTTCTAAAAATAATTAACAAAATGTTTTATTTATTATTAAATTTAAAGCAGCGACTGATAATGTAAAATGATAGTTGATTTTTTTTTTGTTAACTTTAATACTGAGTTGAAAACTTAATTGGAATAAGATTTCACAGAAACGTTCAACATGGTTTGTCATAATGGAAGTATGTTTCAAGAATTTGGAGCCTTTCTTTCACTGAATTAAATTTATGAAAATAATACAGCGAACAATGCCACAATTAAAAATATAAAAAAGTGAGTATAGGATATTTTTAATGCACTGACTTTTTATGCGGAATAAAAAAATTAACAAATTTTTTTTTTAAATTTAAAAACTCTACTTTAAATAAAGACAATGAAATAGATTGCTACAATTTTTTAAAAAGTACAAATTGCGCACTCAATTTCAATATCGAAAAATATTTCAAATTTTCATGAAATTTATACATTTTATTTCTGTTTTGGATTTCAATGAGTTTATGTAACTGTAAAGAGGTTGTCCGAGCAATTATTTATTACGAAATAATGCGCAGTAATTAAACGATATATTAAATAAATCTTAACTTTTTGGCTATAAAAATTCTAAAAATGAGCCAGTTTATGAGCTGAATTCCTGGTGAAAAATTCGTTGTCAAACGCAGTTCAAAAGGTTTTTTTTTTTTTTTTTTTTTTTAAATGAAAAACGACCAAAATCGGTCATTTTTTTCCATCTTCGTTGTTCTGTAATTCTATCCAGTCTTAAATGTAGTGAAAATATCCGATTAATATTTCGTTATTTTATCCATGCTATATTTCATCACATCAGTTTTTATTCCCTATGATTCTTGCGCTTAGCACTTTTATTTTTAGAGAAATTTATTTCCAGCTCTTCTGATTATATTTAATCAATAGAATTTTTAAGCAATCTGGTAGTTTTTTCAAAATACTAATGACTTTTTTTGCGTACTAATGAGAATATTCGATGAATAAAAATATGTACTAATGAGCTTCATTATATCAAGTCCGATATCATTTTGATTTTTTTCCTTACATCCTAATTACAAACAAATACTATCCTCAGTACTATTCGTTTACATTACTCTGCTATTTCTGTCTCTTGCTTATTAATTTTAAAAAATCTCCAAACATTCATGACTCAATTATCAACATCAGAGACGAAGTTTGCGTAGGTAACATAAAAAGTGATTAGAAACTTGTAAATTTCGAGATGTTGAAATGAGAGGGGGAAAAGCATTTTAATACCCATGAACTTAAGGAATAAGAGATTATTTTTCTCTTAAATGCAACTAATTTATTCCTCGATTTCGCCATCCTCTGACAAGGCATTTGCTCTGCCTGCTCCATTCTAATAAGGCCACTGAATGCAGGCTGGTCTATTAGCCATTTATGGCATCGGTTTTAGAGCTCTTTGAAAGTATTCTTCGCTGATGGCACAGTTTCTTTTAAGATTTTTTTTCCTAAACGGCCGACCGAAAGGAAATTAGCGGAACTTAAGCTTCATTGCTTTATGTAAGGTAATAGAGCAAAGAATACTGTAGATGAGATTTGTACCATTTTTTGATGTAGTGCAACGGCTATTACTACCGATCATTATTTAAGAAATTTAGAGTCGAAAGATGAAGACTGTAGCACCCATCCAGCAACTAATAAGGTCCTTATCTAGGCTTTGCTCGCTAAAACTCCATGATATAGTGAATGCCAACGACATTCTCAGGATAACGGAACATAATAAACTGATCAAAACAGGTTATGTCAACTGATGCGAACTTGGAGTTTCACACCTATTGATGGAAATTTTCCTAATAAATCGCGTCTCTACGTGCGCTTTGTTTCTCCAGTGACATGAAAAAGATCAGCTTGTCGCTGGAGACGAGACGGATTTTGCATAGAAAACGTACTTGGCTTAAGGATATTAGACCTTTAACTGCAGCATCATCTGGACTTCACCTGAGGAATATGATTTTGCCCATTTCGGAGGAATGGAAAGGCGTAGTCTACTGTGAGTTCCTCTTCAAAGTGAAACCAACAATTCTGCAAGCGCCTTTGATAAAATGAGTCACCCTAGCACACAAACGAATTGGCGAGTCGATAAGATGTCGTTTTTCATCAAGACAATGAAAAACACCACATGATGTCAAGGATAGCTATTACAATTTATTGGGAAGTTCACCTGCATTCTTCAAATTACACAGATTTTCCTCCATGAAACTATTACTTGTTCCAGTCATTACAAAATTCTGTCTCCATGATAAATTATTCCAATTTGTAAGCGAAATAAAAACGCACCTCGGAGAATATTTCGCAAGTAAGCCTCAGCAATTTTGAAAAAAAAAAAAAAAAGAAGAAGAAAGAGTAATGAGGCTTCTTAAGAGATGGAAAAAGGTGATAGAAGAGAAAAATTTATGTGTAAAGGAATAAATCAACCTTCATCAGCTAATATGTGTATTTGTTTCTTATATAAAAAAAGAAACTTATGGGACACCTTAATATGAAATTTTTATTGACATTTAACTGAAAAACTTTATTTATCGAAATAAAAAAAACTGGTTGGCTGCGAAGCTAGAACGCTATGCTGTTTGGAGAAAATACGTTTCTTCTGCAAATTCAAACTCGTGTTTTTACTCATATATTCGGAAATGAATTATTTTTTTATTAATGATTAGATAGCTCGATTGCGGTTTATATATAAGTTCTCAAAGATCGGTATATGTCAAAATTCAATAATCATTAACATTAGACGGCAAACGATGAAAATTCTAAAGACAAAAGAATATTTAGAAATGAAATGGGTGAAATTTCGTAAACTCAAGAGGAATTAAGTGCCAAATGGAGGGAGGAAAAAAAAAAAAAAAAAAAAGAAGAAGAAGAAAAACCCTCAACCGAAAATTTTGGAGTCGAGAGAAATAGCAAGAAGAATTTAATTACAAATATAATGTAAAATTTATGAGTCAGATGAAGGAATACAAATTCTTTTTTTTTAGCAATGTTTGGCTATAAATTTTGGTAAGAGTAAGATGGACGCAAATGAATTGCATAATAAGGAACAATTCTAAAAAAGGGTTCTACTTCAGGTAAAATCGAATCCTTTTCTGATAAATGCAATTTAGACAAACGAACGTTGCTTAATTCCAGAAAGAAGCATTAATCTTCAAAATGATTATACTATTGGAACAGTAAAAATCGTTCGTACAATATGTTCTCCATCATCAACGAAAAATTTCTATAAATGTGTAAAGTGGCATTTTTAGAAACAGTATACTGAATAGTTACTGACACATTCAGTTAGTTTTGATTGGCTTTATGTTTGAACTATTAGATCTCGGCAAACAAATTCGAAAAGCATATCTGTACGTCACCAGGTATAAATTGGACCTCATATACACAAATATTATTAAAAGAACACAACTTTTTTTTTAGATGTCAAAGAATGCATTTTTTTCTTATTCTGCCTTTTAAATAATCTTTTGTAATATGCATCTTATTCCCGAAAATTACAACGAAATTTTCGCTCATACATCGGTCAAAAGTAAGGCAAAAATATGTAAATGAATACATTTGCCTTTTAATATATCAAAACATTTTACATGTAGAAGCACAACTCTTCATGTATTTATAGATAAGTGTAAGAGAAGCATTTTAATCATTGACATTTTTCCGATATGCAGCTACATAAATATTTGATTTTTGTAACTTTTTATTATCACCTTCTATAGAAGTCAAAATATTGTAAATATTTAAATATCTTTCTTGATAAAAATTTGCAGTTGGAAATATAGGTCTGATTGCAAAAGTTAAGACAATAAACACATGTCCCACTTTTTTGGAACATCCTGTATATATGTAATAATTTTAATTTATTCACAATGAGAAATTGATTATTTTCTAATCACTCGAACACCGATTTCACTTTACCTTCTCATTTAAGCAGGCTTTTATTTTCCCACATTGATCAAACGTAGTATCAACACATTCACTTCTAAAATTAGATAAATTAAAAATACTTTTACACGTTTTCTTGTTTCTGCCTTCCTAGTCGGTACACGTATATCAAAAATTGTTTTACATATTATATATATATATATAAAGATAAATAGGAATAAAATGGAAACAAGACGAAAGAACTGATGTAATAACGAGAACGATGCAATGAACAGTAACATATTAAAGTTTGCATTGTAATACCATTACATTGCTAATAAACCAACTATTTTAATAAGCAAAATATTTCAACGGAAAATTTCTAGAAAAAAATCTCGCAAGTAAAATAATACATACAAATTTAAAATTTAAAAAAAGTAATAAAATAAAAATAAATATTAAACATTTTAACATTTTAGCAATAAGGCAATTCATACTTTCCTTTATAATTCTGTATTTAATTTTGCACTTATTTCAAATAATATCCTTCTTAAATATTTATAATTATTTCATTATTGATATTATTATTTTTAGACACAAATTCAGGTTGTTCCAAGTCATTAGAAAATCCGTCAAAATTAAAAATATCATTTTCAGATTGAACTTTAAAAAGATTGTTTCAAGGACAAAACAATATAAAATTACTCAAGAATTTATTTAACTTTCTTGTTGCATAGAAGAGAACATATTAAGTTTTCAAGACCAATTAAAATGTAATTTTTTTTCATAAAATTAAGCTTTTTTTTATTTCACACATTATAAAACATTCTGTAAGATTTGTAAAAAAATTGGATTGGAAAAATAAAATATTTTGAATTTTAGAAAAATATGATCAATTTTATCAAAGATTATTCATGTTGCTTCCTCTTATAATGCATAATAATTCAGAATAAAAGAGACAATTTTTCTTTTCCTAAATAGACTGATTTGACATTCTTTATTATCACATATCCTGGTAATATCTGTTTTTTTTTTTTTTTTTTTTTTTTTTTTTTTTGCAAGAAAACATTAAGTTTGTAACATTCGCAATAAAAAATCTTATTCAAGCACGAATGAAATTATATATATATAACTGACATTGTCACAGAATACTTATGAGCACAAGTATTGGAAAATAGCTTCAGAATGCATATGTACGTTATAGTTTCGATCCTGCCATAGTAATGCACGGTAGCAAGATAGTAAGCAAATTGTTCTGGCCGAGTTGCAATCTGGCGATATAAAATCGACCCAAAAAAGCATTAATGGCCACATTAATAAAATGCTATTTCCTCAGTGTTTTAGTTCGATGTATGGAGAAAATAAATCATTTAATATTTAATTTTAGACAACTTGTGGAACAACGCAATAATATACACAACAAATATAATCAGAAAAATTTCCATTTGAATCAATATTATAATTATAATCATGAAATCATTTAATTCACTTACCATGAAATAATACAATAAGAATTCCAAAAATTAAATGGGAATTACATAAAACTACCTTTAATTTCATTTAACAACTCTAAAATGAAAGGGGAAGCTTTAAAATGAAAACAATATTATGAATAATTCGGGGAAAAGTTGAAATGCATTAATCTTGAATTGACTTAAAATTAAAATAATACAAAAAAAAGCACTTGAAAATTTTTTCAAAGTGAGAAAAAAATTGCACTATAATTTATAGACAATATAAGTTTTTATTAATAAAGTCAAACTTACTTGAAATTTAAAAGAACCTAATGATGTATGAATAAATAATGTATCTTCCACAGGACCTTCTTCTCTGGCCAAAAGAACTACATCAAAACTGGTATTTCCACCAGGTGGAATGACCTAGAAATAAAAAAACAGAAGTGGAAGTAACCATAAAATTAGTTTTTTTTGTGCAGATTATTTTTTTTAATATTTGAGCATCAATATTCATCTTCACCACTCTTACCTTTTCTTGAAAAAAAGAACAATGAGTATGCAAGGTATTCCCTGATATTGATAACATATGAATGCTAGTGTCGGGACTTAAATTTTGAACAATGACATGCTCCATGTGAGGCATTCCCACAGGACTATAAGAAAATCAAATCAAACAACTGTATATATAAACACTTAAACACTTCCCTATACTTATTCTAGTAAAAATAAATTTTGAAGGAATTTTTTTAAAAAATAATAATTTTTACTTACTGTGAATGAAAATTTAACATTGGAGGATGAAATGCAATTGGGCTGGCATATGCATTTAAATTCTCTTCATTAAGATCAGTAAAACTATAATGAATAAATAAAATATCAAAAAAATATTTATCAATCTTTTGAAAAGGATTTTTTTTTCCTCAGTTTTTAAAACTGAAAAATATTATAAATGAAATTTTTAAAAAATATTAAGGCCTAAAAAGTAGCACAGATTCTAAAAAGAAAAGAAAAAAAAAAGCCAAAATGGTTTTAAAAGCATGACATCCTTAGAAAATAAATTGAAACAAAGTTTAAGAAAACCCATTCTTTTGGAATAGTTGAGAATATACAATGTGTCCAATCTAACAGTGGTACAATAGCTGATTTCTAGGCTATCAGAGACATGCATGTACGTGCAATTGAATAAATAAAAATTGCTTGGAATCACTCCAAACAACTGTTATGGGAATACTTTTTTTTTCATAATATACTGTTAGTAAGTATAGACAAAGTATCATGGAACTTCGTGTGTAAATTTGGAGTGGAGAAAGAGAACATTATTAGAAAGCAATTATATAGGAAAAGTCATCCGCATGTAATAAAGAGATAAAGACACAATAAGGGCAAAATACAGAAAACATTATAATATACTTTATTATATATAAAAAAATACAACGTATGACTTAAAAGTATCACAATAAGTGATCGAAATTGTGTCCCTTAGTATGCATGCAGGCATGATACTTACGCGACATGGAGTGGCGAATATTTTCGAAGATACTTCGCATTTCGCGGATCATAGAAACAGCAATGTAGATTCGTATCACGAGGTTCATTTCAGAATTTACTGATGCGTCGTACACAACTCTCTTCTTGGTAAATCAGGGAAAATAATCGAGAAGAAATAAGCGAGTTCTGTCCAAATGATCACGTACACATCTTATATAATGAGATGGTGCACTATCATATTGAAATCCCAATCCGTGTTGAACATGTCCGAGGACATCGTTAAGCATTTCCGCAAGACCCTTCAGAAGAAAGCCGAGATATTTGCGAGCGTCCAATCCAGGTAGTAAGATGCATGGCTTGACTAAACTGTTTGCCACGATACCCGCCCACATACTAATAGAGAAGCCTTGCTGTACGATTTGTAGCCGGGTTCGGTATGACTTGGCTACAGCAAACATAAGCGCTGTCCCTTTCAAGTAAAAAGGTTACGTCATTACTAAACATAATTGAACTGGAATATTCCGGGCCAGAGGCACTGTGTTGAAGACATCTTCTACGCAAACGCGACTCTTGGTGGCCTGTAGTAACTGAACTCTCTTAAAATAAAAAGGATGCAAGACTTCGCCCAGCAGAACGCGACAGACAGTTGATCGAAATGTTCCAGTGGTGAGAGCAAATACCCATCCACTGGTTCCAACATTTCGTTCAACAGCATACAAAAAGCTCTCTTTCGATATAGTGCCATTCGCGGTTACTCGGTATTCTGTCTCGGTATTCTCGTCTATATGATCAGAAAGTCTGTGAAGGACCAACGTTCCGTAAAGTTCTAAAATACTCGAACGAGCATCCGATGATTTGGTTGGCGCCTAGTTGTATATCTTTCCCAATACAACCAAACAGCAGCGCGTTCATTTCCGTTGGCTAGGTGGCAGATGAAGTGAACATACGTCAACTCGGTGATTGTTAAACGATTCCCGTAGATCGCATGTAGTCGGCATGCACGGCATCTACAGCTGTGGTTCCTTCTACAAAGAGGGGGCCGACCTCGCGAACATCGACATCTATCGATTTCCGCCCATGCTTTCCATTGTGATTATGGTTCCTAATGATGTTTTAAGCTTTAAAATTATGCTTCATTAAGTGGTTTTATTTTAATGGCTTATATTTAAGTGGCTTAATATTTTTTTCATCAAACCGTTTAAAAACTGAACCACCAAGCATTTAATATTTTGATATACGTGGTTCAGGAAATAGGGCACGAAGTTTGAAAAAGTTAATAGGACGGTTACATGAAAGGTCACATTACAAAAAATAAAATTAATTCAACCTAATATAATTTAATTCATAACTAAATCATTTGATTTGATAACGGAAAAAACGACAATCTTTTTTAGTAATCCCTGCATTTACTATTAAGTTCATATATGCTTTATCCAAATATTTTTTCATAACTTTAATAGTTATATTAATTTAAATTATAATAGGAAAATAATACAAATGCTGTTATATATGTAAAAGAAGATCAATACTTATTAACTATATCTTTTCATAAAGAAGTACTTTTAAAACTATATGTACGAAAGGATGCATAAAAGAGAGGAAATTATTATATTCGTGATTCACATTTTCTTTGTGAACATCAAGGAGTTAAAAATTGTTAATGACCATTCGAAAATCGTCTATATGATCAGTAAAAAGAGAAAATACGAGGGGTATCCAGAAAGTAAGCTCTGTTTCTAATTTTTGGCGCTTAAGCATTGCATTCGTGATATTCCACGCATGCGCATCCACTTCGCTGAATCACTGACCAACAGTACGCTGAGTATTGCGTCAACTGCATGTTGAGCTTTAAATGTTTTTGTTTTTAAAAATTAGCATCCCATCGCATGCGAATAACGTTCCGTTGTTATGTTCTTAAAGCTAGGAAATCAAATGAAATTAGTTCAAGACAAATTTTAAGTTTACGCACTAAATATGATGATTTGATTCGATGGCAAGGAAGTGAGCGCAAAATTTCAATAAAAACGTGAAAATGTTCAAAATGGAAAGAAAAAAAAACGAAGTGGGTGTGGTCTCTGATAAATGATAATTTGCTTCCAGAAATAAAAAAAAAATTAAGGAGAATCGTAGATTCGCCATTAAGATATTACCAATGCATTTTCTTCAACGCATTGATTTCTCCATGACCACAGGCGACGTCTTCTTATGACAAGGGCATACAAAAGCTCGTTTCTCGCTAAAGTAAATGCTTCAAAAATGGTGATAACTATGTATGAAAAGTAATCTAAGCATTGGAATTCACTACGGAATAAAAATGTTTTTATAATAATCTTTTTCTTTCTTTAATTTCTAAATGGAACTTAAGCTTCTGAATATCCCTCGTATATACGTATGAAAAAACATAGAAACATTTCTCAAATTAAGAGGAGCAACATGAAAAATTTAATGCATCACAGCTTTCGTATCAAAAGAAAAAAAAATAAATATTACATTTCATGTCGAAACTAAATCGTAAGCGTGAAGATTTTGGAAAAAATTCAGAAAAACAATGAAACTGAAATTATAAAATTTAAAGTAGAAGCTAAACTTATTAAGAATACAAAAAATGTTAATAAGGCCAGAAATATCAATTAAACCTTTTACATATAATAGCAGTTTGGCTTTGATAGAAAAATAATTTGTGTCACCTTGCATAATTAGTTAACAAAGCATTGCAATATGAACTCATGAAGTTTTCTAAACTTCTATAACTTCATCCTAATCAGTATTTTATCTATGTTTGCAGCATTTTTTAAAAAAAGAATTGTCATTCTGAAAATAAATAGAAGCTCAAATGTAGCTTATTAATCAAACATAGTTGTGGATTGTCATTCCACTAGGCAGAAAGCATCAAGTCTGAGCTAACTGAATTTTATTGACAACTCACTATATATACATTAAAAATGGGGGGGGGGAACGGAAATCATTTACAAATATAATACAAGATAAGATACGAATTTGCTATTAATAAAAATAGCAATAGAACTCCATAGAAAGGTTATACAGCCACACCATCAGCCTTGGCGAGAGAAATGGTCGGGCTTGGAAAAAGTCCATAAATCTTACACGTCTTCCAAAACGGACAGTAACACTGGATCACTGAAGATGAACCATCAGAACAGGTGTTACAGAACACAGTGTAATCAGAAATGATAAAAGCTGATTTGATGTGGTTCACACTAAGGCGGATCTCTTTTGTACCAATGCGCAACACTAAGACTTTTCCAAGACATTGCAAAATGCAATAACAACATGAGTAAAAAGATTGTAAGGCTCCTCGAAGGCAGTCATCGCGCAGCAGAACAATCAGAATTTTATGATCTTTGAAAACAAACGATACTCCACGCCTATGGCGAGAAGCAGGAACAAGACTCAACCTACTCACGTGAGTCCAGAGTCGGTCAATAAAAGTGGACGCGTTCACTGATTGTATCTTAAAAGAAATAGGAGACCTCTGACAATTATATGGATTCGCCATATACAAGCTTCACAAACAAAGTTTGAAGCTCCTCCTTAAAGACATTACGAATTCCCAGAAATACCAGATAACGTCAGAAATCCATAGGTCTAAAAAGTAGAGTTATTAGCTGTGTTCAACTGGAAGTTTGAATGTGGCTTTTGAGGAATAAGTAATAGTCGGAAGTAGTTTGAAAGAAACACGGAAAACTACAGATATGATTCCTTTGAATTGTTTTCATCATTTGAAGCAGGTGATAATTTTTGCAGCTTCAGGTTTTGTTCTTAATTGTTTCTTGCAATCTTATGATTTCATTTTTCAGATCCTGTACTTCACTCATTATCAAGTTTGAGATGGTAGTCAGAATATTGGACCGGTTACCCTGGAGAGAAGCAAAGTTCAATTTTCCAAACAAGAAGAAACTCTACTCCAGTAAGTCCAGACTACGCAACCTTGACGATGACAGCAGTACAGAAAAGCAGCAACAACAAAGTGCAGCACCAGAAAGTAGAAACATCCAAAACAGCGCAGGATAACGATGACCTGAGTACAGACAAGGTTGGAGGGAACAGCAGATCCAAAAAGCAAGAGCAGTCATTATGCCTGAGTCACCAAATACGGATTGTCGCTTCACCACATTAAATGGCAAGCATCAAGTCTGATCTAACTGAATTTTGCAGATAATTGCCCTTATATATAACATCAACAAAAATAGTGGTAGAAACCATTTACAAATATGATATAAAGCACAATGCAAATTGAAAATCGATTAAAATAGTGGTAAAAATGCTGTCCAAACACACAGGCAAAGCCAAAAAAAAAAAAAAAAAAAAAACATCGTACCTACAGCAGAATTGATGGTGGAACTCAACACTTTAGAATAAGGAGAGAACGCAATTACAGACCTTTTACTATGTGAACTTTGATAAAGTAAAGGGAAAGTCGTTTCTCCTCTTATCATATTATTAGAAGTAAATTCATTTAGCTTGTGATTTCTTTCAATCATCCATGCAATTCTTTTTTCTTCTTTTGCTCATTAGTAATTAAACTATTATATACGAACGCAACTGAACTGGAAAGAGGAAGTAACTAAGTGATTACAGTACAAAGAAATTGTTTACAAAGGGAATAGTGAAACATCTATTATTTACTAGAGAGGAGTTGTACAAGTAAAGCAAAAATTTGACTGATACAACCTCTGTACCGACTGTTAGAGAAAAGTTCAAGGACAAATGTATTTTGGATGGCTTACTATAAATGCAATGCATTGTTTACTAACAAAGCAAATGTCTTCTCTTTAGATAACTACAACTTAAACTGCTTTCTTATTTCTCAAAACCAAATAAAAATACAAAATATTTTTGGAAAAAAAAATTAGAATGTGGCATAAATAAACAAAATAATGCAGCAAAAATGAGTTACTGAAAGAAAAAAAAATGTAAAAGTTTTAATTTGACAGCCTCTTGATAAAGTAAAGGATGATACATTCTGAATTTTGCAGAATGATATTAAAATTTTTGAAAAATTATGATAGCGAAATTATCAATTTTAAAACTCATGTTGCATTCTAAGCTTAAATATATATTTATATATTTTACAAAAATGTCTACTTACCTTATTGCTGATGTGTCTTCTTCTCTGTAAAACTGAAAAAGAAATAAGATATATTTTACCATAACCAAATAAATAATAAAGGTACATGTTCAAGCTTCAGAAGTTCTTAGATTGCAAAACCCCATTTACTTTTGAAAAACATAATTTCACTATGATTGCCAAATTCTAATTTTAAAAAATATGAATGATTTCAACAGCATTTACAGGACCTTTTAATATTATGGTCCTCGAAACTAACTGATTTTGAAGCTATTATTTAACAAAAGTGACAACCAAATTATAAATCGAATCAATCAGAATGCCAATCAGAACCAAATGAAGCTCCTAATTTACAAAAATATTAATTAAAAAATGCTATTCAACAATGTCAAAGTCGAATTTCAAACCAACTGTCAACAAATTCTCAAGAGTTTTTCTTTTTAAAAAAAAATCTAAAAGCTGTAGTGCAGTTATACACTTTCATATGCTCCAAGTTTATTGCTTTTCGCAGAAAGAAATCTCAAAGAATACACTACAATTCAGGGTTGCCACTCAAATCTGAAAAAAAAAAAAAAACCTGTGTTATCTATGCATTCTCGTATTCAAAATATGAGAAAATGCATGTATAACACTCATGCGCTAGTTTAAGAAGTAGAAAAAGCAAAGAGAGAAAGTAACAATTTAACATTATTTAAAATAATAGCATATTAAAAAAATTTTGATATTTACATAAAAAAAATAATTTCTTTTTATTTATCATAGAGATTTTAGCAAGACAAAATTTATATATTAAGTGGGGAAGGGGGATATATTACCTCTCATGCTCTTTAATTATAAATCACACAAAATTAAGGACTTGGGTGGAAAAAAACCATTTTTGTTATGATACAAATCATATAATGATTACTTAGCAACAATAAAAAAAAAACCGTTACAAATAAAATAAAAAAATTACTTCTTTTTTTATTCATTTTTGCCAATTCATGTATTTGGGCATTAATTTCTGCAGATTTTTTAGCTGTCAATTTCATGGAGCAAATCCTTAACAAATAAAGCACGACATTTTTTTAGCTTTTTCACTTTCAGGGACCATTATGTGAAAATATTTCCGAAATATCATTGAAAGCATTAGAAGTCGAATGTGACGCAATAAGTTTTGATGCTCATAAAAATTCAGCTTTAAATAATTGTTCTTTAACTAAAAAATTTGAAATCAGTTTATTTTCGGACATTACGTCTGACGTTTTCGGGCATGACATATCACCTTCTTCGTCATTCTGTTAAAGTCTAATATTAATTGCGACTTTTTTGAACTGACACGTAATTTTGTTTCACTTTTATGGCATGACTAATATGTTCCCTATTTTCCCATATTATAAGGGGCAGTCAATTGAAAACGAGACAGACTAAATAACAACTATGGCGCGGAAGTTGTTAACGCAGATAGGTGTGTCTATAGTAGTGCCCTTTATCAAGAATCAGGAAGGAACAGCGCGAGCGGTCACCGCTGTGCCATTTGTTTGTTAGACGCGCTCGAAGTGAAGTGAACGAGTTGTGTGTGAGTCCGACATACTAAGGAGGCCGAGAAAGAGAAACAGAGAGGAGTAGCGCGTTTTTTGACTGCAGAAGGAGTATCAGGAAGTTAAATTCATGCCAGAATGTCTGCTGTGTATGGCAAAAACAGTATGTCACGTGAGCATGTGTTTGAGTGGAACAAACGATTTTGAGAAGGTCAGGTGTCATTGAAAGACAGCAGTCGGCCAGGACAAGCTCATCTTGTCATTCGTCTTCTGTCATTGCTGCGGTGGATGCTGCCGTCAGAAATGACAGCCAGTGGACGGTGGAAAGCATTCGGCTCATGATGGGTATTAGCCACGGTACCACTCACGCCGTCTTGACAGAGCATCTGAAGCACTGGAAAATTGTGCGCAATGGGTTCCCCACAGCCTGACGGACGAGCAAAAGTTGAACAGAAAGTCGACGTCACTGTAGCACCTGGAACGGTATCATGTTGAAGAATTTTCTTTCCTTTCTCGAATTATCACAGGAGATAAAACATGGTGTCATCATTTTGAGCCGGAGAGCAAGTGTCAAAGCCAACAATAGAAGCACATGGATTCACCCCCACCGAAAAAACCCAAAGCCGTGTACGCCAGCTCCGGGAAAGTCATGATGACATTTTTCTTTGATTGCAAGGGGCAGCTGATCATTGATGTTCTGGAACGCGGTGCCACAATTAATGCACAGCGGTATGTGGAAATTTTGCACAAATTGAAGAACGCCATCAAGTCCAAACGCCCAGGAATGTTGACGGAAGGCATCATTCTGTTGCACGATAGTGCTCGCCCACATATTGCTCATGGTGTTGCGACTACGCTGCAGAAGTTTTGCTGGGAAATCCTTAAACATCTACCATACAGTCCAGATCTCTTCTAATGCGATTAATATATTTTTGGAGCCCTGAAGAAAGACTTACGTGGCCGTCGATTCGCTTCGAACGCAGAGGTGTAAGCCTGGGTACAATTATGGTTCCGCAGGCAACCCCAAACATTTTTCCAAGACGGCATTGACAGTTTTGTCTCAAAGTGGGATAAATGTATTAACAATTATGGCGTGGACTTTTGAAATAATAAATAGTTTACTTAATTTTTTTCCACCTGCCTCGCTTTCATTTGACTGTCCCTTATAAGTAGGCTTATTATTTTCTTACAAAGCGAGCAGAACGCAACAAATGGATTTTGTGGCACTTCTCAAACCCTTTCAGAAAAATCAGGATTGATTTTTTTTATATGCCCAATTCTTATTAAATACTGATTTTGAGCAGCTCATTGTTCAAAAAAAAATCTCTCTGTATAAGCAAACAATTTCTCAAATGATAAACAAACCATTCAATAAACTCACGTGTGAGTGACTAAATAGGCGTCAGCAGACTGAATTTGCTATTCCAGGCAGATAAATGTGTTCTAATCTTTCACACAGTAACAGAAGTTTCACGCATGTTCATTAGCTGCAATTCGGGAATTTTATGAAAAAAGAACAACTGTCTCATAAACCGAAATTGGACTGATCTATACAGAGAAAAAGGGGAGAGTAGAAAATGTGCGAGTTTCTGCATTACACAATCGGGAATGGTATGGTTTCGTTTTTGAAGCGATGATAATAATTTTTTATTCTTGCGATCGTTATAGAGATTGGCATTTTTAGATCGGAAAAAAAATAATTAATAAACTTAAAATTTCTTGTATTTTTCCGGTTTTTATGAAAATTTTAAAATTTCCTTGCATTTCCCACATTTTTTAGTCGATTTTTAAATTCGTGTTTTCCCTATTTTCCAGGTGGCGTGACAACCCTGTAATTAATATAAATGAAGAAACTCTACTCCTGATACAGATTTCATTTTAAATTAAAGACAACGGAGATATATAAGCATTTAGTTTACTTGTTAGCTCTTTAGCTAAATATGAAATGAATTATTATGCAAAAGAAATTTCTCTTCGGTTTAGATTTTTAGACCGCTATACTACCACTACAATACAATGCTATTATATTTTAAGAGTTATGCTTGCTGTAAGATGATATTATGGCAGTTTCCAGTGCTATAGCATAGGTAAGTGGTGCAAGGAGAAACTATACTTCTTTGCTCAAGATAGCTAGTTCACTGCACTGAGTCTCAGTCTCGGAACAAAAGGATCATGAACCTGGGATTCAATTCTATAAATAAACACAAACACAGATTTAAAAAAAAAAATCTGTAACGTATGTCCATATAAACATTAAATCTATGGTACACGTACATTCTGTAATACGCATAAGATTACAGTTCTGAAGAATACGATTTTCTGTTGGTTGCTTGGTTTCAGTAAAAATGTTTTCATATTATTCATTATTGAAGTATTATCTCTTCCATTTCAAATTCAAATCTTACGACTGCTGACAGCAAATTAGAGAGATCTATAGTACAATGAGCAAAATAACGCAAGATTTCTATAATAATATGAGATATGATTGTCGAAATATGAAGCTTAAAAATATTTTGTTGAAGAAGCTATAAAGAGACCAAGGCAAATTTGCCAAAAATGTGTCGTATCGCGACAATTCTGATTTCGTAGTCAAAACTGTTTGTACACTGTTCCTCTCTTCTAAAACTGCAAGTTCCGTCAGTCATTTCAAGATAAAGTTGTGGATGTATATCTATAAAATGGAATTAACCTGTCAAGATGTAAGACACTGGGCTTCTAGTTGAGTATTTTTGAATTCGCAGATAACATCATTCAGCTTCTTAATAATGGCATATGATCCTTCTCTATGTTGTTATAACGTTGGACTTATTCAACCTTCTTTATAGCGCTGCTCCGTCCACCTGGAATAGGAGAAAGTTTTCATTCGCTCACTCACTAAATTAATCATTTCTCGGACTAAATGACCTATGCTTTCCAGACACGCTTTCAAATCACGGATGTAGTCACGCGATGAAGGCGTATCACTCGGTCGTCTGAACAAAATATCACACGAAGGGGTCTGCCGAACATCATTTGTGAAAAAGTCCAGCCGGTTGCTTTGTACTCAGCACTGTAAACTAGGAAAAATATTGGTAGTAATATGTGTGTCACAATCCATTAGATTACTTTATACGAACATTGGCAAATAGATGGAAATAGTTCGAATACGTCTTCCACATAATGTCGAACACAAATGCCGCTTGGCTACAGATATAATGCAGAAGCACGGGTTTTCTGAACCCAGGAAAGTTTCCACAGTTTAAGAATTAATAATGAATTAAAATTTATACCTTGATATGAATGTAGTGTAAAGGGTACGCTAAAACGCGACACCCAGTTATCGAAAAGTGCTTCAACAACTGTCGATGCTTTTTGATTCGTTATAAGTATTGCTTCAGGAAATTTCGTAAAATAATCGATAATTATCAGGATGCACAGATGATGTTACGAGTAGATGCCCTAGTATATCAAAAGCAATTCTCTTAAATGGAGTACACATCCTAACATTGTAAATATCCCTTTTGCTCTCCCTTATGGTCCTTTCGGGTTCCAAAGGCATGGGATTCTTTACACTATTTCTAGACGTCGATACGCATATGATCCAAGTAGAATCATGCTGTAATCTTGTTAATGTATTTACCAAACTGAAATGTCCTCCTTTAAGATTGTAGGGAATCCTTTTCAAGATTTATGAATCGTGGGAGAATCAAATGCTATTGGTGTGTTTTCAATCATCACTCTTCCACTAGCGGTATAAAACTCCATCTTCAAGATGAAGGGAATATGATGGTTATAGTTCATAGTATTGTATAACTTCTCCATATTCGAACAATGTTTGTAATATCAGGATTGGGTCTCCTCGGCAAAGCATCTACATAGCCATGATTTAATTCTGTAGAATTTATCCGAAAAAGAACTATATTAGCACAAACTGCCCAAACTGCGATATTTACAAGATATTGTGCAGCATTTGGACTATCGGACAAGATCATGGGGATACCAATGGATATCTTCTGCTAATAGGTTTGTTTTAGTTTAGTTATATTAAAGCCTCGTTTTGAAAGCACAGCTAAGGCTATTTTGGGACGGATCTCGTAATTTTGTATCGTGGCCAGATGATGACGACGACGACACCTGAGGTGACACCCCCCTCTCCAAACTTCCTCACAACACAAGTGAAAGGAAGTTTGGCCCTAAAAGATTTAACATGCACCAGACCCGCTTACACGACAGTTCTTCGGTGGAATCGGGTCTCGAACCTGAAACTCTCCGGTTCCGTAGCCGAGACCTCACCACCAGGCCATCTCGATCTTCTTGTGCTAATAGGGTACATTACTTTGTGGTAATGTAACTGGTGCTTTTTGAATAATTACAATAAACATATCCAGAACAAACAAAAAAAGCTTTATCTTAACAAGGGTTACTGCAAAACCTAAATACACTACCTAAGGTATAAATACAAATAATAGAAGCGCACGCAAATTATTACATTTATCAGATGGCTATTTACATATGAAGGAAACACAAGAACAGCTGAAGAGTTAAAACCACCGGACTCGAACAGTACATCACAGAACTCTCCACCCATTCAGCAAAATGTTATCACTGAGGAAATTCTTGCTAATAAAGGCAGAAAGAATAGTACCATGTGCACTTAAGGGAATCCGACACAATTTCTCATTTTCATACGAAATCATTGCAAAAACTCTGGACAAGAAGAAAATATTGCTGTTATAAGAATTCCTAAAAATTTAATCTGGAACACTTTTGACCAGTGTTTGACTGCATGGTACTTGGTGGTACTTCTGAGGCTCCTACAAAATCTCTCAACACCACCATTGCTCTTGGGATTGTAGGTTGCCATTCGCATCTTCTGCGCATCAAAAACCGAGACAAAGATCTATATAACTCAGATTAAAATTGTTGACCTTGGTCGGTGGTAATTATCACCGGTATGCGGAATGTTCTAATCCAAATAGTAAAAAAAATGTCTCAACTGTTTGGCTGTTTCCAATTTTCTGGGAAAACGATTAACATACGTAGAAACATACTTATTACCTCTGGAAGGAGGCAGATTTTATTGTGTCTAGATGAAAAGATCTGTCAATAGAAAGAGTTTTGGTATGATATCCTACTTTCAATTTCCGGCAATGAAGAAATGGCTTGCACCACAGTTTAATGCTTATTGCCACCGAGTGCCAGATAAACCTTCGCCATATTAACCGCACGATAGTTCTTGCTCCAAGATGCGATAGTGAATGGAGTGCCAGAAAAATACTCTACTGAAAAAATAATCTACTAATTAGGGGCATTAAAGCAGAAATATTTAAAAATAAACTTTTTGTCTATAAGATACTCAATGACTGCAGCTTTGGATCAGAATTAGACCCAAGCAATAAGGAAATTCCTTATCTTTCTCCTATACACTTGCTTTATCCTCACATCTATAACCGAAATCGCGAAAAACATCACCTAATTCTGATAAACGGAACATAATACAGGTATATAGCATATTGAGTTATAAGCTTTAAATACCTAGTCTGTCGCATGAAAAATTCGCGACCTTTTGGAATGCATAAACAAGCGGCTTATGATCAATGTGAGTCACAAAATTAAGGCTTTCAATCATACGCCAAATTTTTTTCTCGGCTGAGTAAATGGTTAAAAATTCCCTATCGTATTTACTATATTTCTGCACTATAGTATTCGATTTACGTAAAACAGAAGAAGAAAGAAAGACGGGTTACATGTCTTGATTTGCGCTCCAAAATCTGATGCATCTAAAACAAGAGAACATTTTGCATTCAAGTTAAGAGCAGAGCATTTGCAATTGCTTTTTACCACTTCAAAACCCTTTTTTTCTAAAAAAGTTCAGTAAAGAGGCGTTTAATCCCTTTTGCATATGCCCTTAGTTAAATCATGAAAATAAGGTTGCATCAAATTTGCATCGTTCAGAACTCCGCAATAAAAATTTATTATAGCAAAACCTTTGCGCGGTTGTTCAATGAATACTGTAAAGGAAAATTTAGAAGAGTTGTTAATTTTCTTAGCAAAGGCTGAATACTTTCTTTCGAAGCCAAGTAACCCAAAAATTGAACTTGGGATGAATCTAAATTGCACTTGTTGACTGTAAAATGATTATACAACTGGAATCACTCAAATGTTAACAAACTCTCTCCAAGTTCAACTTGTGCTGTTCTTCGATTTCTGTAAAAATGAAAATGTCACCTAAATATGCGATAAAACAATCTAAATCTTTTAATACATTATCATTAAAACTTTGTGCTGCATTAACGGATATCAAAAGATGTAAACAAATTCTATAAAAGTCAAATCGAAGTTATAATTCCCATTTGGGGAATATATCCGACAAATATTTGGTTATATGCTTTAAATAAATCTGGCTTTGAAAATACTTCCTTGCCACGAATGTTACAACACTCCTAAAAAAGCGGAATGTAGTAGCAATCAGGGATAGCGGTAGCATTTAATCGACGATACTAGCCACATATTCGGTACTTGCTGTCTTTTTTTAGTAGGGAAAATACAGACATGGCTTGCCTACGGACTTTTGGACGGACAGCTAATATCTTATTCACTACTCAGCAAATATTTCTCTAAACACTTTAATTTTTCGGAAAGATAACCACCGTGCTTAGGAAAATACAGATAGTCCAATTGTCTCAATGCAGTGCGTCATGCTACATAGTTTAAGCTGATTATCTTCGGTGTAATTTAGGATATCGGACTAATAGTCCTTGATTAGTATTCTGAGAGGAAATCAATCTTAAACTTACTGTTGATAATGGACAAGAAATTCTTTAAGATTTCAGCGCGGTCAAACAATCTTCGACTTTTAACATCGTCTAGTAATCCGAAAAGTTCCAAAAAAATCTGCACCTATTAAAGGACGCAGATTTCTAGGATTAGGGTCGTTTTAAAGTTCATATCTGCAATAATAAACTTGCTTGAAATCCAATTCTAACTGTTTTAAGCTGAAAGCCTGAACTTAAAACCACTTGCTGTAAATAACAACATGTCACTGGTTTTGCTTTATGAAACTAATCTTTTATAGAAAACTAATTGCCGTGCCACAGTCTATAAGAAATCTTAAACTAGACAAGTTTTCATAAACAAAAAGGAGACTATGTTTAAGGCTACCATTCATCTTTGCTATCAATTAGCCAGTCACTTTTCCGCATGCTCACAATAACTTATGAATCCTAGCTCCGAAACAATAATATCTGCACAATCTACGAATAAGCAAGTTTTCAGAAGTTCTACCGCGAGACTGTGAATGCTGACTTTACCAACCGCGATAATCGATCGTTGCTTCAATAGACTGTCTACGCCAGCACTCAGTGCAGAAACCTCATCATGCAATACTTACATTGCTACAGTGCCCTGCTCGTGCAAATCTTCCAATACAGTTTGAAAATGATATTTCACAAACTTTGTCAACGACCGTATCTAATTCATGTCACGTCTCTTTAAGAACTGACATATATGGACAAATGTAGCCGACACAAGGTAAGAAAAACTCCATCATTCAGTTTCTTACCAAATAAATTCTGCATTTCAACTAATAATTTACATGGACATTTACCATCTAACTGAAATTACTGCAAAAGCAATTTAAACTGCGCCCCTTTTGATTGTGTAAAAATATCAATTATTTTCATTTCAAAGTATCATATGTTTTAGTTTGACGAGGATTACGAATGATATTCCAAAATGCTGGCAAAACTTTCTTGTCTAATACTAATGTGGGTACTGCTGCTTCATTACCCACTATGTAATCTGGCCGGCAAGAACTAAATATTTCTTTCACAGCTCGAAAGAGCTATTTCAACTTCTTCTGTTAATCTTTTTATTTTTTGTTCTTGTTTTATAAAATAAATATACTCTTGTTCCTGTTAAAAATGCCGTAGCGTCGTTCCTTGTAGCTCTGACCATTTAAGTGGAGGAATCATCCCATTCTCCCACACTAACACCATGCAATAATATTCAGTTTCTTCGGAGGCAATTTCCGCTTTCGTCATCTTGTACAAAAAATTGCGATTCAACCTGACGAAACCAAAGTTTTGGCCCATTCTCTCAAAATGGAGGCATTCTGAATGTAAATGGAGTGAGTTCAAGACAGCGGTTATCTGGCTTTTCCTCGACCATTTTCAAGCAAAATTTCTGGCCTTCAAACTAATTCAGCTTATACAAATTACTTACAAACCATTCAAAGTGAAAAAAGTTTAGGATAAACAATATTTCATCCTAAATAAAGAACGACAAGCGACAAGATCGTTACCGCAAACTTCGCAAGTCATGAAAAAATCGATCAGAACCAGAGCTCTCACCTGAATTTTGGTCAGGTGAGAATCAGGCGACCTGAATTGGTCGCTTGATTACCAACGACTGTCTTTAGTGAATTAGTAAAAA
>JAPMOR010024672.1:324707-336752 GCA_026543865.1 Argiope aurantia | reverse complement strand
TTTTTTTTTTTTTTTTTTCCGTACGTTAACTTGGGCCTTTCTCTAAAAATTTTCCATTCTACGAATTTCGAGTTTCCATTGATGACTGGTTCGGCGGATTCGTACATTCTGCCGTAGAAGTCTGAATGTATCTGGGTCTGAAAATTGATTTTGCTTATTCGTATTTCAATTATTACTATGGAGTCGCAATATAATATCAAATACCGCAAATATTAGTACTGATTTCAGAACCTTAGCATACGTCAAACGAGTAGCTTGTGGGTCCTCGACACGAATCGCCACCGTGAAATATTATCCTTCCAAGCTTTCGGAAACATCGGCAGGGCAGCTCGGAAGAGTCAAATGCATCAAACGCTTGCAATATATCGCAAATTCTTGTAGACACTTTCCTACCATTTAACGAAGCACTTCAGCTCTTCTCGATAATAACCCCCTAAGTATCTTTTTCCTAATCAGTATTCAAGAGCTTTTTCTATTATTGACAAATTATTAAACTTATCCTGCAGAACAGATTGAAGAACTTACGCTGCGTTATGGTCCATGAAGAATTGCAAGTTGGCTGATCCTAGTCCAGTTGTCCCATTTATTGCAGTCACAGACGACATCATTGAGTTTTAAACACACTCCATGACACCAACGAAAGTAAATAATTTTATAGGGCGAAAAATTTCTGTTCCAGACTAGAGAAGGCAAGATTGAAACAACTTCTAATGCTTCAATTTTCTTTTCAGCTTCATTTTGTTTCACCATTAATTATAGCTGCTTTAAATTTGATTTTTAACTTGCATATTTTATCTTTTACCATATCTTGTACTTTTTGAAATTTGTCTTCTGTTTAGGTTTTATATTTTGCTTGTTCAGTTAAAGTCTCTTATCTTGTTTTAAGAGCCCCTCCCCTATTTTTTAAAAAAATCTTGTTTGGTTTTTGGTTGTCAATTGTTTGAATTCAGTTCCTATTTTAATCTCCGAGTGCTCTTATCTGGCTTTTTTTTTTTTCCTTTCTTTTTCTCCAAGAGCTCTTGTCCGGTTTTCATTCCCTGCTTTAAGAAATCTTGTCCGTTTTTTTTTCTTTCTTTTCCAATGCTGCCAGCCTAATTAACGATTTCTCGAATTTATACTTAACAATTTCTATGTGAAAGGTGCCTTACATTCTAGATCTTTCGGCTATTGCTACAATTTCATCAACAACAATCAATGTTTATGATATTTTTTAAAATTCTTGTTATTATATGTTAAAGTTCATTCTTGGGAGGAGGATACAACGATAATATCCAATGGTGTAGCAAGAGTAAGCGGCGCCAAGAGCAACTGCAACCCCTTTTGCTCTTGGTCGCAATGCCACCAAAAATCTCAATAGCAGTACTAGAGAATCACGGATCTAGGATTCAATTCCACAAAAAAAAAAAAAAAAAAAAAAAAAATCTATTATGTATGTAGATTAGATAAATATTAAATTTATCATTAAGGATCAAGAGATCTCATGCTAAAATCCTGTGGAAAATTGGAAGGTGTGGCACAAAATAAGGTGTCCTTTCAATTATTTAAAATTTCGGTTTCAAAATCGGTTTTGGGCTAAATACAGAATGTAGTCTAAGTATTAAATTTAAGTATTAAACAAAGAAAGAATTATTTTATTCAATATATTGATATACTGTGTACTATCTTTCAGTAGCGAAAGGAGACACAAATGGCTATGCAGTTACCTTCATTTAAAACAGACTGACTTGCAATAAAAATCACAAATCTAAAAGATCGAAGTATGCTAACACAACTCAACAACAACACAAATCACAGAGCTCACTGGGCTTCATCATGTTTAATTTCTCAAACAACACTGAAAACTCAACTTCAGAGTTTCAGTCTGGAAAAGTTAGGGATTAAATTTTCTGAAAAACTCCCTTCAATTGTCAAACTTCGAGACTTCATATTTTCCTAACAAGTACATGGCGCCATTTTTTTTAACAAGCCGAAAACGAATAAATAAAGTTTACTGCACAATTTTATTTATTCAAATAAAAATAAAACAAATACTTTGGGATCTACTATGCAACTTTTTAATTTCCAAATGAATCAAAATTTCATAGCAGTAGTATTCAACGACATAAATATTTGCTTTGAAAAGATAAAAGAAACTTCTCAACACACTTCACAATGAAATTATAGAGCTATTCTTATTCACAGCTGCTATAGAAACTATTCAAGAGCTCAATGCTTATATGGTAAATGATTTATGATCAAAAATGTAAAGTGAGTTTTAATTTTTATTTACTTTTGGATCATTGAAATAATGAAAAACTATGCAAAATTTGTGATACTCAAACATTTTAAATGATTGAGTTATTCAGCACACAAAATATTTTAGTGTCTTATTCAAATTTAAAAATAGCTAACATATTAAAAAATAATTATTATTTAAACCTAACCCTTTAATTAACAAATGGTGAAAAGTTGAAGTAAAAAAAATTTTTTTGGCACACACTTTCAATAAAAAGCATATACACAGTGTCCCCAAAAAGTAGAACAAGCTTTTATATGCTTAAATATTACATCTAAACATATACTTCCAGTCACAAAGCTTCATTAAATAAGGCAAGCAATTGTATTAAAGCACTTTGGCTTCTGGAGAGGTTGATAGTAAAAAGCAAAATAATTTTTATGCATTACTCATACAGTAAAACTGTCAATAAAATGTTTTTCCTCCATTCATCTACGCACACATAAAGTTTCATTCTATCTACAAAATTTATAGAAACATGCATATATTTAAATTTAGAGAGGTTAATCACAAATTTAGATTGAAACATTTATTTCAGAGATACGAAATTATTCAATAAAGAAAAATGGACACATGCAAATACTTTTCTAGTAGTAGTGCATCATCCAATTAGCATGCCTTCAAAGAAATTTGCTAACCATGTATAATGTTGTTAATTTTGTTTGGTCAACAGCTGCAACATTGAATTTAAAAAGGGAAGAAAAACTTTAAAAACTGAACAATTAATATATCTGAGAAAAGTACTGGAATGCAGAGTTAAAAAAAAAATTCTTTACTTGTATTTGACAGCACTCTATATGAATGACATATTTCAATAACAAGGAATACTTGGAAATTCTGACATTCTATGCTGTCTGAAACTATAATACTAACCAAGTTGTAGAAGAATACAATCATTTTACAAATTCCCACCATCCTGCTAAGATTTATTATTATTTACAGAATGGTTTAGCGATTACAAAATACAGGATCCACATTTTCCCACAGAGCAGCAAAGTGGATGATGCCCTCATTCAAGGTGGTTTCAAGATACCCTCAAGCTAAAGCACAAACAGTTAATCCAGAACTCTACATTCCAAAAGTGACAGTAATATTTCAATAACTATCCTCCATACATCAATCACAGAATCCATGAGCTGTTACTAGACAACTGCTCAATTAACGACTAGAATTCTACAATTGGGTTTTACTTCAGATAAAATCAAATCCTTCTTTTCTGAGAAATGTAATTTAGGTAAATGAATGCTTTAATCATGATAGAAATGTTAACCACATTTGAAATCGTAAAAATCCATTTTTTTGTACAAGAGGTGTATCATTAGTAATAGTTTTCTATAAATGTGCATTGTGATATTTTTTAAAGCATTTTGGCTGATTCCATTTTTTCCAACAGTTATATATTTATTTTTAGGAGTTAACATATTTAATTTGTTTTGATTGATGCTTTGTCTTAAATAAGGAATTAATCGACTTGAGCAGTACGTGCTCTGCAGATCTTTACCGGCAAATTCAAAAAGCCTGTCTTTAAGTCACAAGTGATGAACTAAATCACATATGCACAAATTGTTAAAAGAATGCAGCTTTGTACAGGTGCCAAAGGTGTTCATTTTAAACAAATTTTTAAGCATTAATTAATGTAATATATAATAATTAATGTATTATCTGAACATTTTTTAATTTAATGAAATATAATACATAAATTATTATTTTTGATTCTGCCCTTTTAATAATTTTTCATAATATGTATATTGTAACTGAAAATTACAACAAAAGTCTCAATCGGACATTACTCAGAGCTATGGAAAAATTATCACAGTCAATAAATCTACCTTTTAACAGAAGAAGATAAGAAAAATATAACTTGATAAGACTTTTTTCACTATGAGGCCACATAAAAATTTAATTTTTATTATTCTTCTCTACAGAAGCCTATGTATTTTCATACATTTGAGTAGCTTATTTGATGAAGCTTCGCAATTGAAAATATGTATCTAATTGGAGTAGTTAAGAAAATAAATGCTTGTTTCACTTTTTTTGGAACATCCAGTACAATACTTTTTTTTGAAGTTTTTAAAATTAATTCTTACAAATTTTTATGAATTTATTTTATACAATATACAGATAACTGTGCAGGAAGACAGATATAACTGTGCAGGAAGTTTAAATATCCATGAAAGGCACTTGGAATTGTAAATCTCCCAAAAATAAAAAAATAACAAATAAGAGAAGCAGGTTATGAAAATACAAATTTTACCTCTTTCATTTCCATTGATACACCATCCACTAAATAACGCAAGTCACCATCCACATGGACGAATGCTAAAAACAAAAAAATAAAATTATATAGTATTTGAAATGAAATTAATCATTGCATATAGAAGGTGTCAAAAATGAAAAATCTTTCATGCACATAACTGCTTCTTTAAATTTCAACTAAACTCTTCCACTTAACATTTCTCCAGACATCTCAACGAACAAACAAAAAGGACATATTTACATAATAATAAAAAACAAAGAGGACATAGTGTTTTTCAAGCTGACAGAGGAAGTAAGCAAGGAAATAATAATCTTAAAAATATGTTGCATATAAAAATTAAACAGTCAGAGAAACTTTTTAAAAAATGAACAGAATATCAGTCTCAATTCATAAAATTCCTGATATATTCAATTAACAAAATGGAGGTCAAGTAAATTTAAATTTAGCAATATTTTGAAAATAAAATGCCGGCTTTCTAAAGGGAATATAAGGATAATTGATTGTTACTTTGAATGCAGAAACATATTTATTAATTAGCTTTTGAATTAAATTTAATAAATTAATTAATCTTTCTTGTAAATATGTCTGCATTATTTTCAAATAATATTACGAATGTCCAAACAAGAACTAGATCTACAAAATACATTTGGAACAGTATGATATTCCAAATAAACCAAACTTTCCTTTTCATATTTAGAATTTCTGGATTCTAATTTATCTTCTGTAAGTAAATTAGCAGAATAAAAAATAACAGTACTGTTTTCAATCAGATTAATGCTCCTTATAATTTTGAAAGCTTTTTTAAGAATCTGTTAGCATGAAGTGAAATTAATTTGGACAGTGCAAGAAGTTCATTAAAAAGATAAAGACAAATTTAGTTACAAAGATAAAAAAGGAAAAGTCAAAATATACAAATGCTTCACAAATTAAAAATCATGTCACATATAGACATGTGAGGTGGTAAATACCCAGTGGGTAGATAAAGGTTTGAGGTAAACTCAAAACAGGATATTTTCCAAAATTAAGTATTGCAATAGGTTTTCAATTCTTACCTAAAATCGAAATATACAGAATTTGTATATAAATATTGTGGATAATTTATAATATTTTTAAATTAAAGATTCCATCAAATTATAGAAAAATAACTGTCATAAAAATTATTATCAGGATTCCAAATAAAATGATCTAGAATTTGAATGGAATGGCAGAATAATTTACTGTTTTCTGGTTTGAAGCAATCACATTTACAATAAAATAATTTTTAAGGCCATTTATGTTATATTGAAAATTGGTTTGCATTTTGGAACCAATTATAAAGTTAATCATATGTCTTGAGTTGAATGATTCACAAGATCAGCTGCTCAATAGACAATTTAAAGAATATATTGTTGGAGCTGTTTTCAGTGTCACCCTGAAAATATCAATTTTTAATATGTTTAAGAGAAGGGAGAATCCAAACTTTGAGTTTGGATTCAGATATTTCTAAATCCATTTTAAAATTAATTCAAGACTTTCTAATCTGAGAAGTTGCTCTATTTAAGAGGGGGGGGGGAAGAAGGAAAAAAAAGGTCTGCAAATACATTAAGTCATTATAATGAAAAAGAATTAAAATTGATATCAAGATTTTAATGTATAAAATGCACAGAGCAACATGATTGTGTTTTTTTCTGATGATTTTTTATTAGATTTTTATAAAATTAGAAACCTATAAAAGTTTTTTTCCTCTAAACACTCTCTACACTAGTGTGTGTATATATATGTATGTATGTATAGTAAACAATCAAAGTAAGAAATATTTTGAAAATGAAACGAAATAGTTTCGGAATCGCAACTAGAAATTATTTCTTATTCAAACTAAAACCCAAAAAGGAACAGGAAAAACATCATAGTATTATGTATGTATATATGTGTATAATAATAGGTTTTATATGAATAGAGTTGGCTGAAAAAGAAATTCCAAAATAAATACCCCTTTTGAGTATTGAACCAGATATTTACACTTAAAAATTAATGCTCATGTATTTTTTATCACTAATTATAAACAATAATAAGAAACAGAGAATGAAAAATAACCATTACAACTATTACAGATCTTTCAAAATTTTCATAAAATTTCAACACACTACAGAAATAAAACACACTACACAAAATAACACACTATACAAAAATAAATAAATTTGAAAGTCATTAAGAAATGGAAAAATGATGTATAATATACTCAAAATTAAGAAGAAAATCTATTTAATCGTAAGGTCAATTTTATATTTACAAAATTAAGTAATACTATATTTGGAAAAGTTATTTCTACTGTGATATATCTATCAAAATAATGCCGAGTCTGTTTAGTTAAGGCTATCGACAGGTTGTTTAACTACTTGAAAACTATTTTAGAATGGACTCAGTAATTTTGAGTTATGTTGATATGATGTTTTATGGATTTAAAATAGGCACCAAGTTCACATAAACAATAAATAGATCTTTGGATGAATCAGGTCTTCCCTGATCCCCAGATCCTGATGTCATGAACTTGCCACCATTACCCCAATATTTATAACCATTAAAACTGTAATGCTATAGTTAAAGAGAAAATCACAACATTCAAATGACTGAATTATAATAATAATCATTGCCAACATTTTTGGTAGTAGTATATCAAGAGATGTTTTCTGATGAAAATAACTCTGATTAAAAAGACCTCCAGACATGGCACTTTTTAAAATATAATTACAAGTTCTACACAGATTATATACCCCATACTTAAGGATATAACAGCTAATATTGAATCAACCATGCAAATTATTATTCTATAATCTCTCCAATTAACAACTGATCAGAGTAATAAATAAGACAAAAGATAATAAGCAAGAGCATTTGTAATTGATTTGTAACTGTAATTTGTAATGGCCATCTGATTTAATAGGAAGGTCATTAAATGAGATGTGATATCTACCATTAATCCCAAAAGAAACATTTTTAATTAAAAACTCATTCACCAGCTGCAATAGCCATAAGATCATACTAATTGCAATGAAATTTTTTAGTTGTACGTTTCCAAAATATTATGTGATAAAAAGGCAGTTTTACAACAATGAAAGCAAATAACTATCAGCTTATAATTTCAATCTCATTCATTGTTGCCAATTTAATTGCTTCTAATGTTCTTATAATTACTAATAATGTTAATATAAATGCAGTAATATAACTCTACGTACACCATACTATGAATAAGTAATTAAATTTAGTTTAAAAGTAGCAAGTTTGTATTAATAAGCTGTTTTATGGAAATGCTGCATAATGGATGGGGACAATATAATTCAGGGAGAAATAGGGCATGTCCTATCCCATCCTATAACATCTTCAACTAAATAGACAAATTGTTTTAGCATTTTATTTTTCTAAGACTGGTTCCTTTTGGAACTGTGAAATAAATCAAACCATTAAATTTTATTGTTTGAAATAAAAATTATAATGACTAAGTTTTTTATACTATTTTCTTTACATAGTAAGTTTACAGGAATGTGAGTAGGTTTCTTTCTTTTCTTTTTTTCA
This sequence comes from Argiope aurantia, assembly GCA_026543865.1. NCBI lineage: Eukaryota > Metazoa > Arthropoda > Arachnida > Araneae > Araneidae > Argiope > Argiope aurantia. The sequence goes on along the minus strand of JAPMOR010024672.1, from coordinate 328,671 downwards.
AAGCCATTTATAACTTCTAAAATATTGACCATTAATAAAAGGTACAATATAATACTATATCAATTGATTAGTTGCTGAAATATGACTAGATTGTAAGAAACATAACAGAACTCAAATGGAGAAATTTTGAATTTGTAATTTTGCACACAACATAGACTAATTAATATAATGTTTTTAAGAGCTGTGTAACATATGTATCATAGTCTTCTTCCTATTCTTTAGCAAAAGATGCCATTTTAAAAGTTCATCAGAGCAAAAGTTACTATTAAAGAAATGATACAAGATGTGTTGGCAATTATGAAAAAAAAATCATCATTTAAATAATACTGGCAATAAACATTTCCACACCACACCTTGAAAGGAGTGTGATGGAACCAAGTGAGAATAAAGATAATATAATTTTTTAAATGCTAAATAATTTTTCACTAGATGAAGTAAAGATGAATTTTCAATCAAGAAACCTGCTGTGTGCTATATAGATGGAAGAATTGAGGAAAAAGAGGATAATGTGGGGAGCTTTAAAATACACTTTTTGAAGAAAATGAAACTTAATTTTCCTACATGAAATTAATTGCTTCATCATTGATCAGGGAAACATTATAACAAAGTTGCACCCACCAAAGATGGTCAATGAAATTAGTCGAGCACAGGAATATATTCCAACTCAATCAGATTTCTAAAAATATGTTAGATAAAATAAATCGTATAAAATACAATAAACCTCAGTGACAAACTGAATCAGTCATTTTTTTGTTCATAATATTTTTGAAAATAATATAGAAATTTTAACTCTTTATAAATATGTTCCTTTCCTACATAAAGAAGGAATAAGACATTTTCTTGCCACATTAACTTTTTGAAGAACCATTTGTAATAAGGTATACTTAAATTAAAAAGAGAATACAAAAGATTTAATTTATACATATTCAAAATAATTCATTGATTTTTCATACTATCATTATTTACAAATATAAAAAGATATTTATAGCAAGTTAAGGTATTGCAATGAGGTATTGCAAAATCTAAATAATTTTAGTGATACAGAGTTGTACCAGCCCATAAAGGAAAGGTTAAATAAATGGTGGGGAAAAGTAAAATTAAATTTGGAATAAACTAAATTAAAAATAAATGCAAACATGTTTTCAGAGAAAAGATCATGGGAATGTTGTTTGCAATGTTTTTACACTACTGTGATATGGTTTTATTTTTTAACATTCTTAATGTTAATATACACATATCAAGGTATCAATAGAGCATCGAGAAATTTAAGTATTTAATGACAAATTTTCTCAGATTAAAAAAAAAATTGATTGTTCAAAATATTACTTGAGCTTTTTTCCTTCCCTTCACATTGAAATGCTTGAATCTAGACATTCTGGACCAACTAAATTAACATCAATTATGTAAAATAAAGTAGAAGGTAAGATATTAAATCGTAATATTTTTATTATTAGTTTATATTCACAACTTGGTTCACAATTTTACAATAATAAATTATGATTGAATACTATATTCTTGAGTCATGATTAAAATATGAGAGAAAACTAATACAATAACAAAAGTTAAGAGATCTCAGAAAGAAGAGAGGAGCTTAAAGGCCATGGGTTTCATAAAAGTAGTTTGATAAGACTTGTACAAAATGGTTACAATACTATAGAAAGATATATCACATCTGGTATCACACTTTTCAAATCTTCATATACCACTAATATGAGATAATCAAGACACAGAATTATTAGTATATCAGCCTTTTGTATGGCAGATTTTGGTGGAATCAAAATAGAAACTCACAGACATCCAAGCACAGTTTATAAGTAGGCTACAAAAAGTTACTAAACATAAATGATTAATTTGACAGAAATTTCTCAAAAAGCATCTTTGTTATCCATTTAGCATTTAAACAAATTAATCTAACTTGCTTTGTAAACATTATGTTATCTAAAAGTAATATGTTAAAAACTTTAAATAACTGTCAAACTAAAATAAATAATGATTATGTGTCTGATATAAAATGTTTATCATGTTCAATTCTATACTATATATGTGTTTTTTTAGACATTAGCAATACTGTATTAATAACAATAACATCTTGTGATAATGTCCAATAGTACATTTAATACCTAAACTGTTGTACAGCTATCCATTTAAAACCTTGTTTGACATAATTTCAACACGAGTCCATAATTGTATGAGATGCAGACAGAAATAAATATTGTCAATAAAAATATCAGATATGATTTCAGCTTAATATAAAAAAAAAACATATAAAAATAGAAGACGTAGATTCTAAGAAGCAATTTCATCCTTAAAAACAGCTATTGCATTTAAGCATCGGATATGAATAATTGGAAACTTTCTCCATGGAAGACAAGAAATAAAGAGTCAGATTAAGTTAGGTTACACAACTTTATATAAAGAAAAATATTGGACATGTGCAGATACAAGAAAAGTGAGTCAGTATGATGTGTTGTGACTGGTTTCTGTCTGCTTTCTTAAAAATTAAACTAAACATAATTTGTCTGACTGATTCAAATCTATCATAATTCACAAATGAACTTGCTGCTTATCAAAGGATATGTTTTTTTTTTTTTTTAATCTTCTATGTAAATATGATGTATGCTTTTTTTGGTTTTGCAGTGATTATTATGATTTTACAAGGCTTATCATGAATAATATTGTAAGGTTTTATAAAACTACAAAGATTTAACATGAAGATACGATTTCATCTATATGCAATATGCTTAAGACAATCTAAACAAGGTGATATTAGAAAAAGTAAAATCTAAAATCCCGAAATTCTTAGACCTAATATTAAACTGGGAATTAGAAATCAAGCCAAAACTGTATTCTGTTCAAACAGTTTGGAGAGCACCTAAAACTTATTTTATAGGAAAATGACTAGTAAAAAGATTATTTTTTTCAGTGAAAAAGATAGTATTTTTAAATATTTTATAAATTATAAAATGAATAGTGCATTGCACATTTGAAAAAAGTTAGTTTAATAAATTAAAAATAATGCACGATTTTAAATGAGATCTTCTTAATGAGTTTTCAATAATTTTAATTAATTTATTATTTCTAAATTCTGATAAATGAACAATTAACAACTTTAATTTAAAAGAGGATTTTATATTTACAGTATACTTCAGATTTATAAAATTTTTTAATTACACATATATTAATTCAGAAAAATAAAAATCATTCCTGCTATAACTATAATCCAACATCATTATAGAATAGTAACAACTGTATGTACATAAGAATGGTTATTTTTTGGATAACAAAATATTTAAAAAGAAGACAGATACCTCAGTTATATAAAATAATAAAAAGATTTTAAGTAAACGATTTCAGAAATATGATTAATACATAAGAAAAACATCTAATAGTAGAAACTAAAATCATATATATGCATATAATTATGATATACAATCATTTTATATATTTCATTTTTAGTTTAATGGTGAATTGAATATTGCTAATATGATGATTAAGTTAATACATTAGTTGTGTTTAATTGTAATAAAATATGTGATAAATAAAACTTATTATGATACTAGTTGCAATTTGGCCCTGTTTCTAAATGCAGAAATACACTAATCATTGTTTCACATACGTTCATGAGGCGTAAAATAAAATTTTTAATATATCATAGCCAGTTTTTTTTTTCAAAATTCAAAGCATAAGAGTAACTGTGCCCTTTAGATGAATAATAATTATCAAAAAAAGTTATTGCATCACATTCTGAGTATAAATAACTAAAAACGTCAGCTCATTCCTAACTGAATCCCCCCTCTCGCAGTGAAAATTGTATGTCACTGAACGCAATTTAAAATTTACAATTTTTTAGCATAGCATATATTGTAATAAATAAATAAAATATTTTACTCACAAATAAGCCCCAAGAACGTCTGCGTGTTCAGTTATTATTAACAGCAAATACAATTTATTTAATTTATTTTCA
>JAPMOR010024672.1:280798-324697 GCA_026543865.1 Argiope aurantia | reverse complement strand
CGGAAAACAAAACTTAAAGTAAATATAAACATGACATTTTTTGAAAAAGCGAGTACGTGTTTTTCTGACGGAGATACTGAAGTTTAATTTTAAAAAATAATAATTTATTACCCCAATATTAGATGTGATCGGAATATTTATAAACATATTTAAAACATACGAGAATTAATAATATATTACAACCATATTTCCAAATTTCAATGTGGCAAATCAATTTCAAAACAAAATATTAATTTTATACCATGTGTGCGACCATCCCCAGCTTGCACTACTCTGTAGACCGTCTCTAAAATATTATATAGTAATAAAATTCTAAGTACTTTTTGGCTTTTCATTTTTCCCGATTGTAATTTACATGACACACACATACGCGCCATCCCAGTCTGCTAGTATACAATCATTTTAATGCTGCCACTTATAACTGTACTTAAATGGGAATACGAATAATCGCACGAGGACAACAAGAAAAATTCATATCGATTGATTCAATATATCGATAAGCGCAATTAATGGATTTTTATTTTTTGAAGATCTATGTGCTTTAATTCTGAAAAGAAAATACCAAATGTAGAAGTTTTCTGAATGCAGTTTAAAAACTGGGAAAGAATATAAGCAAGTGGATATAATAGAAGTAATTTTATAACCTAAATAGATGAAATTCATATTTTGTAGCAAAGAGATAAATATTTTTCAAATTAATTTGAATAACGTAATTCAAAAAATTATAATAGAGTAGAAATACTAAAATTCCTCTTTCTGCTTTCAGTAGTTAACATAATCTTTTCACATGATTTGCCAAATTAAGATTTAAAATGACAGCATTCAAATTTTTTGAAATCCATTTAGAGTCTCCATTTAGAAAATAATATTAAATACTTTAAAGTACAAGAATATTGTGTAGCTTTTAGAATTAGCACCATTGTAGAAATATCTTACAACATGTTAGAAGAAAAGTGAATTAGAAGAAAAGTGGCTCAACAATTTTGTAGCGATATCTTAACGAGATTGGACTGCATTTACTATATTGAATATCATGTTGGAAGTAAAGTATAATGTCTTAGGCTAAGAGAATCTGAAATATAAAAAAAGTTAATACTCTTGCATTTATTTATTTAAAAAAACTTCTACTGCGTAGGATATATATAAACTTCCCTTTTTAAACGAATGACCAAATTCTCGCTTTGAGGATATATGAATATTGTCGGGAATTGTAGGTCATAATTTCGAAACATAGTCAGAAGATAAAACCTCTCCCTATCATATTAAGATTCCTTCTCCGAACCGTTTGTTCCCCTCCCAGCTTATACTCACGAGCAATGGCGGATTGGTGAGATGCCAGCTTGCCAAACAGCAAGTAGTACTCCACGTTAAAGAGTGTGAGAAAGAGAAAAGCAATAATCTGCTCAAACAAGTTTTCTGAGCCCTTTCTCAGCTAAATAAGTAGTAAACAGTTTTTTGTTGTAAGAAATCAACTTCGATATAAAGCCGGGAATGCAAGAGTACTCAATATTTTTTTTTTTCAGAATCTATATCAGGGCAGAATAAAGTGTGATATCTGTTTTGCATGAATATTGCGGTTTTTACAAGGGAAAAGCTTTGTAGTTGTTCCCTGACTTTTTTTTCTTTTTGCCGCTTCATTCTACTATCATGAAACTTATGACTAGTTTCGCAATATGCCAACTTGCTCGTTTATTAAAGTAGAAGATAAAAAATATATTAAAAAAAGAGAAGAAATATCTACTAGGGCAAGTCAAAAATTATCTACACTTTTGACATAACTCTGCTTAAACTGTACACACTGACTTCTGCCCACGCTTATTTTATTGCTATACTGTTGTGTTAATTCTATCAACGTTTGATCATAATTCTGCCATTTTCCTTCTGTTGCAAATATATCATGGCTGCTCCATTAGAAGTTTGCACCATAGAGGAACAATGAGCAGTCATCCGATTCCTAGGGTCGAAGGGTGTCAAAGGTTCAGACATTCATTGCAGACTATCATCGCAATATAGGGAAAGTGCACTATCACTTAAAACTGTGTTTTTATGGCTCGAGAAGTTTAAAAGTGGTCGAATAAATGTAACGCATGAAGAGGGAGCAGAACGCCCATCAACCTCCACTACAGATGACAGCAAGCATGAGAGATGGTTCTGGCGAATAGGCGAATCATTATCGATGAGGTAGCATCTGCTTTGAACATCAGTCATGGCTCTGCCCATCAAATCATCCACAACGAGCTCGATTTTCATATAGTCTGTGCACGGTGGGTACCAAGAAAGCTTACTGTAGAACGCAAGCTCACTCGTGTTAGGGACTGTCAACGCTTACTCACCCACTTCAACAACGAAGGTGATGCATTTTTAAGCAGAATAGTCACCGGAGATGAAACATGGATTTATCACTATGAGCCAGAATCAAAGCACTAGATTATGCAGTGGAAACACCCTGGATCTCCGACGAAGAAAAAATTCACGAATGGGCCATCCGCAGGAAAGGTTATGTTGACTGTGTTTTGGGACACAAAGGAGATCATAATGGAAAAGTTCATGGAAAAGGGAAAAACGATCAACAGTGCGAGTTATAGTGAAATGTTGGAAAAGAAGCTGAAGCCGGTAATTTGCAACAAACGCCGAGGTTTGTTGTCGAAGAAAGTTTTGTTGTTGCATGACAATGCACGGCCGCACACGGCTCATCACACTATTGAAACCATCAACAAGATGAAATTTGAGTTATTAGAACACCCTCCCTACAGCCCAGACCTAGCTCCATCTGACTTTCACTTGTTTAGGCCACTCAAGGATGGTTTACGTGGTCGCCGATGTGCCTCAGATTTAAACGTGCAAAATATGGTGCAAAAGTAGCTTCACGACCAACCGAAAACCTTTTATTTGGAAGGAATACGTAAGCTCGTTGACCGTTGGGCCAAGTGCATTGAAAAGGAGGAAAATTACGTAGAAAATTGATGTGCCTAGTATAACCCTAGTTTCATGTTAATAAACTGTAGAATGAAAAGTGTAGATAATTTTTGACTTGCCTAAGTATGTAATGAGACGATAAAAAATAAAGGTTGTGAAAAGGGGAACTCGCATACTCAAACTTTTTCTAAGATTTAAGCATTCCGAGATGCCTGTTTGATCATGGTTCATCGATGCAGAGTGAATAAAACAGTCCTTTAATAAAATTTTAATTAATTTAAAATTTAACGAGATTTTGACCTTTGTTCGTAATAATTCCTAAAAATACTACTGAGCAAGGCTGATTCGTACAGTTTTAAAATTTTTAAAAAATGTCTTCATAAAAGAATAATCATAGCTGACTCCGACCCTCCCGAAAACACATAGCAAAATCTGAATGATGAGATTGCCCCGGCTTAATTGCCGAGGACTAAGGGTGAGTACTGACGGCCGTCAATGGCCACGGTACAACCCCTCCAGTTAGAGGCACGTCCCGTCATCGATAGGGGGTAGCCGCTCCACACCATTTCTGTAATCCAGTGCGATGAGAACCAACCATCATATTGGAAGTTTCTCATTCCCATATTTAACGTGCCTCCGGTTTTTTTAAAAATAATATTATAAAAGTTATGATGAAAATTTTTCATAAAATTTGGAAATTTTTTTAAATATATTACTTTGCATACTTTTCAACAATAGCTGAATTGTTGCAATGAAATTAAAACTGCTTTCATTGTTTGATCATACATTTAATTGCGTGATTTTCTTCTATTGTTGAATGCTACGAAAGAAAGATTCCGTTTATTATCTGCGCAGCATAAATTTGGAATCAGAAAGAGAAATTATATTTCCGCAAAACTCAACAAGTGATTTGAAAAAGCTTACACCGAGATTTAGTAGCGCTGATGGACTTGACACAATTAAGAAGGTTCACATACACAATAAACAGACACAATTTGAGACTATTAAAATAATGCGACTTTAATGTTTATCACAATTTGATGTATATGAAGGCTTGGTTTAGGAAAGTTATGAAGATCAAATTTTATGCGCAAGAGATTTAATTGAAAATAAATGCAACCCATATTTGCGACGAACCACCTGGTCGCCAAGGGCGGCTATTTCATTATTAAAACAATTAACTACATAATTGTCACAAAACACTTAAACGTTTGGATGTAAAATGCATACTTAATATTTTTGCATACAAAGCTTTAGTATTTGTACGCAAAATTTTAAATATAAAAATAACAAGAGCTAGTGTTATCCCAACTGCTAGTAGCTAAGTAACTTGTATAAACGTCTAATGTAAAAAAAAAAAAAAAAATGGAATTATTTATAAATCGTGCTTTGCGAAATGGTAAAGCTCGTGAAAATAAAAAATGCACTTTTTCAGTACAGATATATTGTTATATGAAGGCATAAATATTTTTATGTAAATAATTCTGTTATACAGAATAATAAGAATATTAAATAAAATTATAATTATGATCTACAAAATTCTCTTACCATCTCATTCATTTTTGATTAAAATGCGAATATTATTTCTGCCGAATGACTTGTAAATCTCATAGCTGCTTAGAAAAATTACAGACAGCATATCAAATGAATTTTAAAAATTATAAAAAGCTATTTTTTCTTAAATTTTTAGTAATTTTAAAAAATTGGTTTGAAAATTTTACTAAACATTGCGATTAATATCCCGGAGGCAAATAAATAAAATCTTTTAATACCTATGATATTTTCCTTCAAGTGGAATGGAAAGCGTTAAAGATAAATTTATCAGTTTTATGTATGGAAATATAGTTTTTAATTCACAAAAAAATGAACAATTTCATTAATTTTCGGAATATCTTTCACTAAACTTTTCCTTATGATTTACAGTATCCTTTGGCAAAGTTTTGGAAAATCTATCTATTTCTGTAGCATTCAAACTATTTATGAGCAGCCGCCGTCCTGGTCTAAGAGTAGCGCGTCTTCGCAGCATTCCATGTTCGAGTCCTGGTTAGGGCAAGGTTGCTCTTTCCCAAGTGTTCTATCTGTGAGGTGTGCGAAAGAGCCCTCCTGTAAAAAGGGGTTGTGCAAGCGAGTGTGTGAGTGCATCTTCATATGAGCTGGAAGTCAGACTTCTGCCTTCAGGTGCGCAGGGGCCTTTCCCCTCCGAAGCTACTGCACAAAAGCTGGGTTTAAAATCTTTGACTTTGTCAGCGGGCTTGTCTATGACAAGTGCCATAATAAAAAACAACTATTTAAGAGTTTCACTTTTATTTATGTAATTATATTTTAAATTCACATGTAGATGCAAAAATTATACTAGCACCAATTTTCTCCGACAGTCATTTATTTTCTTGCAGAATTTTGCATATAATTTTTTGAAAGCATTGTGGCTTTGAGTGGTTCGCCATTGTCTCTTGGCAATTGATATTTTCAGAACCAATTGCCATTGCTCATCAAGTCCTCATTTATAATGGAATCAAGGTTCGATTTTTAATCACGAATCCGAGGCTCTACAGCAAGAAAGTGCAGTGTTTCTGATCGTCACTTCCTTCTAAATGAAAATGTGTTACACGAGTTTGAATCTATGTAAAAAAGACTAATTATAGATATATATTTCCATCTAATGGAAAAATGTTTTTAAAAAATGACCCCTCTGTTATTTGATACAGTTTTGATTTTTTGCAGTGTCTCTGATTATTTCAGTCAAATCACCAAGATGAAATGAAGATTCTTATTGGATTTCGCTAAATGGTTCAGCTCTAAATGTAAAGTTTTATTTCTGAGAAACTGAGCATCCATCATATTTTTAAAGATGGGGTTACATTTTAAATTTTCTGAAATCCAAACAGTATTAATGTATGTGTAAATGTTCAGAAATAATTCTCATTTATTGAGATTGCTCAAATATTAACAAATATACGAAAAAATTCATTTCGTAGCATTTTTTAAATTTATTAGTTATCCTCATATCACTAATCTAATACACGACCGTGAAAATGTGAATGAAACAACAAGATTGAATCATAGTGTGAAATAACATAAGAATGCCTTACATAATAAGTTTTTCTTATTATGCTTCTTTGCTTAAACCGAGTATAAATGATTTAAAATGACTTCCAATTTAATTTTATGTAAATGTACCGGAAAACATGCGAATCATAAATTTTGTTCACAATTCTTTTTTACGACTTATTAATTTGTGAAAGTTTTTAACGATCATATATATGATGCAGTGAATTTTCAGTATTCCGGTAGATATCAGATAGAAGACTGCCAGATTAATGATACATATATATATGATGCAGATGATGGCGCTGAGACCCTCCAATTATTTTTACCTTGGATGGCGTTAGCAAAAACAGTTTAGGGCGCGGGAAACACGAATGGGTCACCTTATGTAAAAATTTTTTGTCTGCTGCTAGTATGTTCTCTCCTTTTTATTTACATAACTGGTTGTGGGGGTTATTATATGATTATTTTATTTTATTTTTGCTTATTAGTGGTCGTATTCTTTTAATTTATTGTTTTGTTTCTTTTCTGTAAAAATAGTGTATCGCTTAGGTCTAATTTCAGGGGATTTTCGGGTCACAAGGGGTCAAAACTGTTGGACAAAAGTTTGGATTCCTCACAGAAAAAAATCCCTTATTTTGAATCCCTGCCTGAGGGTAACCCTTGAAAAAGTCTTCAGGCCGGATTCTTATTTTATTTGGTTTAATTTTGACTTTTTCCCCTATTAACTTTTTTTTCTTTTACTAATTGTCTAGATTCATCTGTGTTTTAGTAGTAGCTGCATTTGCGCTCTCTAAATACAATGGTGCTTTTTCTGTTTTTTACTTTTTTTAGTTTTTAGTTTGAATTTGAAATAGTTTTTTAGTTTCGATTCCGAAATAATTTGGTTTCGTTTCAGAAATAATTTTAATTTCAGATTGTTTCAATAATAGGTTTTAATTTCATAAAGCTTATATTTTTGGTTACTTATATATATATTATAATTAATTTCCAAAATATTATCTTAATTTAACCCATATTGATTTCATTCTAAAATGATTTCTTATTTCCTGATCCAATTCCACCTTCTTTATTTGATTAATTCAACACGAGCTCTAAAATTGCTGAAATCGACAAGTTCCCACACTCCGAGTGAAGGGACAAAAATATGCCAACCTAAACAAATTCTTTTTAAAAGATACCTATTTCCCATACCTAAATCGACACGTGTAAAGAAATCCCTATCAGAATCTTCCCGTATATAATCATCGGGATAAATATTTATGCCTTTTTCACTCTTTTCTCTTTTCTTCTTGTGTTGTGATGCAGACGTACCTCGTCACTTCTTGCTTATGCATAGATTATGCCTCTCGGAATAGAATAAAAGCGAAGTTTAAAGAAGCTTAAAAATTTAAAGTGTCTTCTCTCTCTTCGGCCACGACTCGGACACACACACTCTCACGCACATAACGTTTACATATAGTAATACTGAATTTATTGAGACAGGTTATAGTATCCTTAGCAGCGAAATAAGGAAGATGAAAAAATAAATAAATAAAGGAGTAGGGCAAAAAAATACAGTTAGAAAAATGTATGCTATACGATACGTAGAAAAAGTTTCAAGGAGTTATCGGTAAAATTGAAGGATATATTTTCAATTTAAATTATGAACTTACCGCGACTTGAAAAGGAATTGGTCCTGAATTGAAAAATGAATTCTGATAGATCCCCCATTCGCCCCCGAGTCAGTTTTTCAGGTTATTATTATTATTATTATTATTATTATTATACCTTCTTATATGCTTAAATTTCACTTCGCCAATGCTTAACTAGGAAAAAAATTATGAACATACTCATTTCCTTTAATGATATCAACTTTTTGAAAGCGCTGTGTTATAATAGGACCGGATTATTGAGAATATTCTTTAGTTTGTTTGTTAATCATTGCAATTCCTCATAATGATCCTGACAAGACTTTTTTGCATTATAAATTTATTTAAACACAAAGCATATTCCATTTTAAAACTTAATTATACTTTCTAAAATCAAATTATTTTTCGAAGTTTATTAAACTCCTTCTATTAATTGTTTACTCTAATGATTAGAGCACAAATAGCTTGTGAAAACATTCTGCTTAGTAATTTTCCTTCTTAAAAATACTTAATATCAATGTTCACCTCGTTTGATGGGTATTTACCTTTAGTTTTGCAATAAAATGCATGTAACTGCATATTTTCTTTCCTCACAATAGTAAAAGATAATTGGTAATAATTAACGGCGAGCTTTAAATCAATAAATTTTTGGAGTTTTAGAAGAATGATTTAACTATTCGAAATCATGGCAGTTAAACACAAAGATCTGAATATTTTTTGGTAATTATATTTCGTTGTTTAAAAATTACAATGATAACCAATGAAATTTCTTGCTCGCGTCTGCATAGAAATTTTTGAATTGCTTTTATTTTTCAGGACAGTCTAATTTCTGTTGAAAAAGTAAATAAGTAAAACGTTGATTTTGTTATTAATTATACTGAAATTATAATCAGTTGTATAACTAGACAATGGAGCCTATGCTAATGCTTAGAATGCACGCATTAAAACATATCGCTATCACTAATTATAAAAGTACTTCAATTTCCTTGAAATGCTTAATCATTCATAAATATGCTGTTAGCTGATTTTAAAAGATCTTATCACTTAATAGGAGTGAGGAAATAATTCAACATTTATCTACATTGTAATTCAATACGATTTATTTTATATTTTTGTAAGCTGAAAATGCTTTACAAAAGATAAAAAAATCTGTTTTTTTAAGCTTTTATTTCAGCAAAAGTATCAATTATTTTCTTCTGGGCTCTGTCCAAGATGACAGGACCCAGGATCTTCTGTGAATCCATGGTACTTTGTCAGGCCTGACATCCTGTAGTTTCGCTATTGTCTGTAATATCTACAATATGAAACATTTCGAAAAACATAGATTATTACATTTTCAGTGGTGTAAATTGCGACGAGCAATAGGGTAAGTGCCTCGTCTCCATTAAAAAGGGCGCAAAATTGAGGAACCAATTTATTGCATTTAAGAGAAAAGTAAGGTTTTTTTCTTTCACTTTTACTTCCTAGATTCTTAAAAATTTTAATGGCTACATTCAAATGTGGGATATCATGTAAGATGAAATCCTTTTTATAATATGGAAACTTACCCGAGATAGGTTTCTCAAAGCAAAATGACAATGGTTATATGTTTTAGAGATCTTATGATAAAAACCTCATCTATGAAACGGAGAGCTCATTAATGCCCTGCCCTACAATTTATGTCTCCATGATGATGCATTCATTACCATCCTCATACCCTTTTAGATAAGGAGAGATAATTTATCGATTAATTCTAGGATTTCTCATGGCATGTACAGGGATAAAATGCCATAGCCTTTATATTCATATTCATTGCATATCGGCCTCTTCTGAAGTTCGTGACAAATAATTCAGAATAAAGGGGTACTTTTATTTTCAATGGACGAAAAATACGGGAAGAAATATTTCTAATAGCTTAATAAAATGTAAAATTCAAATTATTAATGTTTCAATGGATAAAAAATAATAAGCATAAGTTTTCATTATTATTATGTATTTTTCAGAGATTAAGGGATTTGTACGCATTCTGTCTTAAGTTTTAACAGATTCGGAGACCATGTTTTCTATATAATCGTACAAATTCATTATAAGCACAGTTATTTTCCCCGTTTTCCCTTAAATCTTGGCAATACCAACGAAGAACAAAGCGAACGATTTCACCTGGACAATGAACAACCGATACCAGGGTCCTCAAATGATGGCTGATGAAATCAGCAAAAAGATTGTGCATACAAATTCATTCTTTGTCAAATTAAATGCCAAATTAAAGAAATTTTTGGAGTGGTATAAAATAACTTTTCATTTTGTTTTTATTTGATTAATCTCATTTCTAATTTTAATTCAGTTATTGCAGATTCATAAGAAACTTACTGTGTTTATTCTGGCAATTAAAATGTTTTGCAAATGAAATAAGGATAATGTTTTTCATATAACGCCTGTATTCTAAGCTTAATTTAAAATGCTGATACAAGTAATGCTACTCTCATGTCTTACAAAAGACATGCTGGACAAAAATTAACTCTATATTTGTTTCTCAAAAGTGAAATATTCATAAAATTAGTTAAAGAATTTTCGGCACTTAATTATTATTGGTCTATATAATTTTGGATATTTTCATAATTTCTAAAGTTCAAGCTATGCATATCATCAATTAAAACTATTGTTGCATTTATAACTCTGTATCTCTTTAGAAAATTACAACTCCCCTACTTTAAACGTCAAAGTATCTGTTACTTTTAATTTATATTATTGATTTATATAATGTAACTAGATTAGAAATGTAATTTTCAATTACATAATGAATCCAATTACTGCAATATTCATTAAAATCATGTGTGAATTAAATGCTTGAAAATCTTCACTTGTTTCATATATATTTTTTACACCAAGAATGTAATTTTTAAAATTTTTTACAGTTCGGATGCTACAATTTTTTCGCTAAGTGTGTCGCTATAAGTATATGGTAATTTGTATTTCAAGATCATATTGAGCATCTTTTTTTTATTTAGATGAATGACTTAAATGGCTTTTATAACTTTTCTTTTATTTTCTAGATACATTTATTTGCACTTCTCATGAAATGGAAATTTTTTTTACTTTCAAGAAAAGCATGTGCTACAATTAATCTGTTGTTCAATTGCTTAAATAATCATTTTATGATTACCTAACAATGCGCAGTATTGGAATTTAAATTTAATTCATACTTGATCAATCTGATAAATAATCTTAATTGAATTTCATCCTTTTCCAAAAATCACTGTGTTTAATATGTTTATAAAAGTTAAATGTAAGGGATTATAACATTAGCTTCATTAGCTGCAAAAAATCTAGAGCAAAACTGCATTTCATTCTGATCATATTTCAAAATTTAGGTCAAGTAATGATATATTTTTTGCGCAGTATTTTTATTTTATTTTCTGAATTATTTCTTGGTTGTTTATATACTTTCCGCAAACAAATTTAAAAATTAAATAACTATATTAAAGTTGGTTGACATTGTGAAATGGATACAATTAACTTGATGGATGAACAAGCTAGTTACCTCTGACGTTCTAGTTTGAAAGATGTAAGTCGTATTAGTTCAAAAAATGTTTTATATATTATTATTTAAGCTTAATTAGAATTTCAATGTTAGCACACTACGGCATAAAAATTCAGTCGGGACTGGGCCACTGTGGCCTGGTAGTCAGGTTTCGGCTTCGGAACAAGAGAGTTTCAAGTTCGAGACCCGATTTCACCGACGAATCGCCATGTAAGCGGGTTCGGTGCGCGTGAAATCCGTCGAGGCCAAACGTCTTCCCGCTGGAGTGACGTGGAAGTTTAGGAAGGGGAGTGCTAGCTCAGGCGTCGTTCTCGCCATTGAACTGACCGCAATTCAAAATTACATAGTCCGTTCCAAAATCGTCTTAGTGTTTGTTGCCTTACAAAACGTGACGTTAATATAGCTAAACTAAACTCAGAAGGGAATGAGCAGTTTTCAGTTTAAAAAAGGATTGTTTTAATAGTTATCCCAAATGCCATTTTATGTAGTTACGTTTCTGCGGATTCTAGATTTACGTAGTTAATTTATTTATATAGGTCAAGAAAAAAAAATGAAATAATACTTATTCATTCTTATTTTAATGAATATTAATAACCTTTGACGGATGCATATTCTAAAATATGTGGGCGTATCAATAAGTAACGCATATAGTTTTGTGCATAATAATAATAAAAAAAAAATGCAATGCTTGACAATATCAAATGGAAATGAAAGCATTGACAATTTATTACTTTTCGGCATAACTTTCATTTATTTTGAATCATTTGTTTCAACGCTAGATCAATGTGAAAATCCCGGTCTCATAGAATGCTATCAGTTCGTGCGAGACGGAAGTCAGACTCAAACTTCTGACAGTCGATGAACATCTTCATGGGTCCAAACAAATGAAAATTTGAGGATGCCGGGCTCAAGGCTGTGTGGCGGGTGCGCCAAAACTTCCTAAACGAATCCTTGAAGTTTTGCGTGAACAGGATGAAAAGCGCGTTGGTTAGCCTTGAAGCCGATGCGTAACAGATGAAAAAAATTATAAGGGTTTCAGTACAGCAACAAAAAATGTTTACAGGACTTGCCGTCATATTGTAAAAATTTTGGCATTCGACAGAATTCATTAAAAAAAGCATATAATAATTTTAAAGATTTTTTTTAAAAATCGTCTACTTACTATATATTAATAAATTATACTGTCAGTGAAAATTTTCAAAACTTATCTCACAAAAACTAGGTTAAATAATTCATTATCTGAGGAAAATCTGAAATACTACATGATACTCTCTATCGAACAAGAATTATTAATTTAACATCTACAAAATACAAAACAATTGCTGATATATTTGCACAGTGGTATAGTAAACTGAAATTTTCGCTAAATTTTGTATAATATAATATTCGTGTACTATATTTCTGCACTTTTGAGCTTTACGCTAATCTTTTACTCTCAGAAATAATCATCTGACTATAGTTCAAAATTACGAAGTCCGTCCGAAAATAGTTCTAGTACTGTTTTAAAACGTACGTTACGTTTATTACGTTAATATAACTAAAAACCAAACTGATTTGACTCTTAGAAGTATACATTCAAAACATTGAAATTGATAGATAATTTGGACTTTATTTTAAGTTCAATAAAAAGCATCACCGCAACATGCTTTGAAGAAACAATCGTAGATTTCTTTTAAGATATTTATTCTTCATAATTTTTAGTCAAATTTTGACATATTATCAAGATTGTTTGTCCAAGCCATGGAGAGGGAGGCGCAGCGAACCGAATAGAAAGACAGAAAATGAGAAAAAGAAAGTATGAGAAAATAATCTGAACTTATATAGTTTCAGAAAAGAATATGTCCATAAAGCTTTTTGGTTCCGCCGAAAAATAGTATTGCCTCTGCTACTCAGAAGGAAAGGTTACCGTGAAGCCGGAGTTCGAGTGATAAGAAAAATTATTATAATCTTCTTAGGTATCCATTCGCATTTTCTATGAAAATTTTATTTATTTAATATAAAAATTAACCGTAAATATGGAAAGGTATTGGCAACAGCCAGCTGTAGATATTGCTAATCATTATGAATAAAAATGAGTGACACAGATACTGTAATCTGCAAACGGAATTCTATGATTTCTATCTGTTTGCATGGGTAAGTATGGTCATTATAGTAATATTTCATCCCCTAGACAAAAACCAATTGTTATTCATCAACTTTGAATCAAGCAGTGTTACATAAGATGTTTCAAGGGTCGCAATACATCTAAAAGAAATGCCTATTATCTCTGATTTAATTTTAATATTTAATACTTTAACAAAATAAAGAAAACATAAATAGTATTATTACGCTCTTACGTTTTTCATTCTTTAATATCTCCTCATTTACAACACTTTTAATTGGTCTGCTCACACCAAGTTCAAGTGACAATTAATGTAAGTGGTTTTTCCCTCTTAATGCTTTCCTCCAGCTTACACCACTATTCCTCTGTCCTTGAAAAGTATAAAAGTTGTGTAATGATGCACATTAAACTGGAAATATTTCCATCTAAATAATATCAAAAAAATGTGGAAAAATCAAGGAAATTCTAAATTAAATGAAAATGTAACAAAATTTTAGCCACTGATGAAAAGAGAGAGAGATAGGGAGTCCAATGACCGAAAGTCAGCATAGCTGCTATCTTCTGACGCGTGGGAAAGTGTAAAAAATGCCACTTTATTCCGCAATGGTCGCAAGGTGACGTAGTGCATTATTTGGCACTGAACATTTTGGAACACGGAATGCAGAATTATGATAAAGAATTTTGTTGCAGTAAGATTTTGTTGAGTGGTACTGAAATTACATTCTTCTTTCTCTATGTTAGAATAAGAATTTTAAAATGATTTCATTTGGATTTTCTTCAGATAATTGAGCTCCCATTAGGAAAGTCCCTAATTATTATGGAACAAATAGTTAGAAATAAAATAAAGTAAAATAATTCAAACGAGGGGAGGGGGGAATGCTGAGGGAGTGAAAGAAGGTTGGTTGATCATTACAGGAGGAGTGTCATTTGTAGAGCAGGGGAAGCAGTAGAAAACGCCATGTAGTGAATTAGTTCACGAATTTCAGCTGTTTATCTGATGGGAACTCCTTTTCTGTATTTCCTCATACGATGAGGTTTCAGGGAATGTTAACCGATTTTTTCACCTTCATTTCAATTACGGGATATGATTAAAAAATATTTTGATTTGCATTCACATCAGATAATCGAATTCTCGATACGGGAAGTCGGAAAATTTTATGCAAAAGACAACATGAATTTTTGGAATAATTGCAGAGGATACTACAGACCCCCATGTACAAACGACAAGCTGTCATTAACTTCTTATATTTCTGCGAATGTCTCATTCCATTTCGTTTTACAAAATCTTAGTTGTGAAAGAAATATAGAGAAGGAAATGCATACATATCTAATTTTGCATTCTGGGTTAGAGATTAATAATTTTTATATTTGATTTGAATATCTGAGCTCTAATTTTTCTTATGAAAATTCCCAAAAATATTAATTAAAATTTTTATGGATATTTAACATTTATGATTTCCATGGAAAGGAAAACAAAATTTTAATTGTAAATAAACTACAACATATCATTAATGTCCATAAATTCATTACAGTAAGGTACCAGAATAGAAGTTTTACTTGGAACCCCTTTAGGGTTTAAAAAATTTTCGCTACCTGTTCCAACCAGAAAAATATTGGCAACGCCTTGAAGTTGAAACACAAATAAGAAAATAGAGCGCTTCTTAACTAAAATGAAGAGGTGATTACTTTTAATTTAATTCCATTAAATTAAAAAAATATTCGCTTTGTGAATTATGAGGGAATTTTTTAAGTCAAGAGGATTTTCTTAATTATTTTTGCCTACAAAAGGCAAAGAATCTAAAAATAATCTGGTTAAATAGATTATTGTTCAATTTTAGCACTTCAGGTATATGTTTTAGTATTCAGTTTCGACCACTGCTTCATTCAATTACAGATATATTAAATGAGTAAAACGAAGGCCAGTTTCACATATGAATTTTTACTGTTGCAGTCACTTAGAAAGATTTTAGTGATGTTTTAAGAAACAAATGATAATAGAATATTGGTGATAATATTCCCAATGATTTTTCAAATATTCCTTAAACGTAAAAGACAAGCTTAAGATTTGTAAGAACGATGTTTAAATTTGTAAATTCAGAAATGCTTTTTTTTTTCTTAAAAAATTATTAAATCTCACATAGTCAAGCAAATTTTCCAAATATTTATAATTTGGTTAATGCAGTATTTATAATTTGGTTGATTAATGATGCAAAATAATGTGTTGTCTAGGAAATTTTTGAAAGCGAAACTGAATTTCAGCACGAAAAAACAAATCCTCATAAAAACTTTGAGCATAAAAATTTTAAAATTTTCAAACAATATTATTATCTCTCAATTGGTACTTTTCAAACAGATGTATAACAGCAATCTTCATTTTCTAATCATAGCGGGGCTTCTTGGAACAAGATTGATATGAGAAGATAAACAGGATAATTTAAAAGTTTTTCTATAAACTTTAAGGGTGATTCAAGTTTATCAAATAAATCAGTTATACATAAAAATATAAAGGCAGGAATGTTATGTGTGTCTTCTAGAAGGTAAATATTTACATAAAATAAATTAGTTAATTTACTTTTAATCATTCGAGATAACAATTGATTTAAAAAAGTGGGTAATTGCCGGTATCCTTGCATAGGGGTAACGCATCTTCCCCGTGATCTGGGCGCCCCGGATTCGAATTCCGCTTCGCGCATGATTGTTCATCATCTGTCTTCTATCTGTGAGGTGTGTGAATGTGCTCCCCTGTGAAAAGGGGCTGTGCAAGTAAATGTGTGAGTTTCATTTTCATATGAGCTAGAAGTCAGACTTCTGCCCTAGGGTGCTCAGGGATCTTTGCCCTCAGAAGCTACTGCACCCCTTTTCCGCGGTAACGCGGACACGACATCATCATCAAGTGGGTAATTGTACAACTTTCCTGAAATGGCAAATATGGATTTAGGGTATCAGGTAATGTAAAAAAGCGAGTAGAGATGCATTTGCATCGTAAGAGATTTCTTATAATCTGGCGTTTATACATTTTATCTAGATTATTCTACAGAGTCCCTGAATTTCATATATATTACAGTTAACATATATTAAAAGAAAACGAGCCTCGGGAAATATGAGAGTTATCAGTAGATTATATATAAAAAATAACACGAAACGCAAATAAATAATGCTGCATAATTGTATATAAAAATTATTTGGAATGTCTTTAGGGAGTCTGATTTCAACTATTTGATAATAATATGTTGCGCATATCTATTTACTTCCTGTTAAAGAGGTATTTCTTTTTTCATGAATTACGCTGACGGTAGTGTCAACGCACAGGATGTGTATCCGTTTCTAGGAGGCTTCCTGAATTTATTGCATTGGCTAAAGCATTAGTAAATCATTGGATATTTAATCTGTAGAGCTCTTTTTAATTAGAAGTTCCGAAGTCATCATTCTTTCGGGCAATGTTTACTTCGACTTTAATAGCTCTTTAATTTAAACAGGAAATAAAGAGTTTATAATGAAAAATCATTACCCCTCTCAGTTGTGAAGTTACATTGGGTATTGCTTTTTATTGTTCTAAAAGTGTGTTTATGTTTGAAGTTTGTCTCCTAAAGAGATGAAGAAACACAGTATCAAAGACTTTAGAAGGAAATATTTTTAGTAAAAAACATAAATATTCATTCGGAAACGCATAAAATGTCAAATCTTAACCGCATTATCGTCTTTATACGGCACTATCTCAAGTTATAATTGTATGCGTACATCGTGCGACCATTGATTTGGAATGTAAAATGGCTTATACCTAAGCAAGTCTGTAAAGAATTAGGATTTTCATTTTTAAGCAAAAAGTCTGGGAAATGGATGACAACAGAAGATCGACCTTTATTTTACTGGGTTTTGCTTTTTTCACAGTGTGGACTTTCAAGAATGTAACTGGTTCAGGTAAATATAAAACAATCTTTCCAACTTTATTTTGATATACTGAAAGTTTTTTTTCGCACGATTTTATAAAGAATGTCAAATGATCTTTACAAAGGAAATTATTATACTTCATAATATGAAAAACATAATTTCGATTTATACATAGAATAACATTTAGCAAAAGCATGATCTATAATTTTTAGAAGATAATGCAACAATGATTTGATTGGGAAAATAATATTTCATATTAGTTGTAATTACTTGTCTAAGTTAAAAAATCCTATCCCATCTGCAAGTACTGTCCCCATTCGCAACTAACTCCAGATCATGTTTTTGACTGCCAAGCCATTATCAGTTCCTTCTTTCAACTTGGAGCACCCCCAATCGAAATCCTCCATAGCCATCGGGCTCCAGAACTTGCAGATCTTGTCACCAAGACTTTTGGAGGACTCTAATCTTTTGCACTAGCACTGTATGCAAAGACACGACAACAACAACAACAACAACACAACTTGTCTAATACTAGTAATATGAGAGTTTTCTATTACATACTTTATGTTCTGCACATAAAATAATGTTGAAGGTTTACGATATCATTTCTTGCTCAAAAGTAACGGAGAATGACTGTGGTTTTTCTTAAATTTATGATTGAAGGTCGAACAGCATCGATATCATTTCTCAAGTAATAGAAATAAAGAATTATTGTGCTTTTTCCGTAATTCAGCTTGGTACTTTTATAGCAGAGTTAATGAAAGTACTTATTGCTAATACAATATTAAATTTGGAATAAGAAATTTCTAATTCAATATTTTGTTTGGAAACAAATTTTTCGTAAATGTCTTAAAATTTTATCCAATACTTAAAGATTTCTGTAAAAGAAATGTAGGCTTTTATATTTGATAATGAAATTAATAGTTTCATAATAATTATAAAAATAATTACGTGAATTCAAATAAAGTGAAACTGAAAGAAATTGCGATTTTTCCTTTTGTTTATTTCCGTATTTGTTTCTATCTTATTTGCAGTTTTTTTATTGTGCCACAGAAATAAATAAGAACATTTCTCTTATTTGAAATACTCATTGAATTCAGAAATTTGCCATAATTAAAAGGAAAGGAAATATTATAACGTTTATTTTTGTTAATATTATGTCATAATTTATTTATTTATTTTCAATTTCTTTTCATAATATTTCAATATTTTTATAATCATTGATATATTGATAGAACCATAGATACCGTCTGCAAATGCCATACAAAAATGCGTTTTGCTTAATTTTATTATTAAAATAAATTTGTTTAATAATCGATGAAAAAGATTTCGGGGAGTCTTGTGGAAACTTATGACATTTTTAAATAATTTAAAATTTTATAATTGTGTTATAATAGAGAAAAAAGGAGATGTATTTTCGGTTGAAAGAAACTGATGACAGTGTCGGATCCTGAATTAATAGAGAAGATTAACAGAGATCTGATTTAATCAAAGCATATGCGAGCTAAATGAACATAAATCTACCGCCTTTATGTTGATGTGGAGATTTGCAAAACAGACTGTACAGGGTTGGTCCATTTGTAGTTTTATAGTTATCTTAACACAGTTGAAATTTTAAGATCCCTTTTCAGCAGCCTACGGAAATATTGGGAAAAGATGTATTTGTTTAACTAATCAATCAATGAAAATCCTCATAAAATTTATAAAACAATTAATGTTGAATTAAGGGAATCTTTGAACTTGTTTATTTGAACTTAATTTCACATTACAGTTTTCAGCTTTTTTTTTTCCTTATTCAGCATTTTACAAAAAATAGAATAAACTTTTGAATTTCACTTTGAAGAACTTTTATTAATTACAAGTAAATGAGCATTTCAACTACGTTTCTAATGGCAAATTTAGGCACTTAGCGGCTTTTGGTAGCACACATTATGAGGCCACTTCTTCGATAATCGGTTAATTTAATTCCACATCTAAACAAATTTTTAATGAAACAACGTTCGAATAATTTATTTTATTTTTATGTTAATACTTAGCACAATTATTTATGCCGGCGACCTGGCATAGGGGTACCGTGTCTTCCCATTGATCTAGGCGTCCTGAGTTCGAGTCCCGTTTCGGGCATGGTAGTACTTCATGTGTTCTATCTGTGAGACGTGCGAATGTGCCCGCCTGTAAAATAGAGTTGTGCAAGCGAATGTGATGCGTGAGTAGCTAAGACGTACTCTTGGCTCTTGTTGGCGCTACTAAAAACAAGAGACGCTCCCCTGGCTTAAATCGTTGACTTCGTCAGCAAGCTTGCCCATGGCAAGTGCCATTATAAACAACAATTATTTATGCATTTATTTCTCGATTTTTTAATATATATATGCTGAGGAAAAGTGATTCAAATAATAAAATTCTTGAAAAATTAATCATAATTAGTAGCTAATGATTTCCTTACTTGCAAATAAAGGAATATAATTATTATGATAGATTGTAGCAAAATAATAAACTTCAAATAAATATAGTATTAAGAATTATTTTTTTTCAAGACCTGTCAAGTGGAACGTAGCATACTGAATTAATTAAATAATAAATATTCCAATTTAATAATAATTTTAATATTTCACTGTAAATACATATTGGAGTTCCACTATTTTATAATTCTTAAAATTTATATTTCTTTACAAATTTAATTATTTGAAAGCTAGATTAATAACATTTTTTAATCCACCCGCAAGCGGGTTCTTTCAGCAAAGGGGCCGGGGTACCTGCCTCGTCCACCTGATTGAAAATCTGCCACTGTTTGTTTCACCAGCTCCTGTGATTTAACTGCTTGAATATGTACTTGCAGTTACAATTAAATAATAATAATCTAAAAACAAATGAATCAGAAACTGAAAAAGGAAATAAATACATTCTCAATAAGACTGGGAAATGCATGACTAATATCCTCTAAAAACAATAAATGAGCTTTTTTTAGCTTTGTTTATATGAGGAATTTATTTATATAAAAGCATTTAACCTTGGTGATGAATGAAAACTGAGTTATTTTCAATATATCTTTTTCCACAGCTTTTAAATTAATAAGAACGAAAATTAAGGAGAGAGACATATTCTTTTATACAAATGGTATAAAAGAATATGTCAATTATATTTTTATACAATCATCGTTTCAACGGTAGCATTTTCGGCTCATTATTTACCTTGCATTTTCTTCATATTTCATATCTTTACGAGCTTGATGTTTAGTTGAAAAAGATTGACCCGGTAATACGTGATAAATCGTACATGAATTCCATTAATTATTCCAATGTTATTCAAAATTTATCACTTTGACTTGAAAACTCATGCCATGATATAAAAAAAATGTTTTGATTGAAATGCTGTTTGGATAGAAAATTAGATGAGAGATTGAATTATTTTTGATGTTCGCGAACGGAAATATTTCTCATCTATTCTTGTTTTACTTACATTCCTCAATTTCAACTGACAAAGTACCAATTTTCTTCAATGTTGCTACTTTCTTATTTGTCTTTCATGTCACTAACATGCTGCTGAAGAACTGAGAAAATGGCAGAATCTATGATGTTTAAAGTGGTTTGCGTTAAAGCGTTTGAAACATTTTTTCCACTATGGGAAATTTTTTTCTCCACTCTAAAATTTGAAAGTAAATTAGGAAATGAAGAACAATTAATGATAAATAAAGATCGAATTGAAAATAGTTTTTTTAATAAAAGTTCTTACAATCAAAATGATTTTTTCAACAATTTTTAGTTGAAAATGTTGATGAGTCTGAAATATTTCATAAAGCGTTTTCCAAATTTCACGATACCAATCCGGAGAATTACATATAGATTCATTGATTTCAATGAATAGAATATTTTTCAATAGCGTGCAAGCATCAATATAAAGGGTTTTTTTTTAATCTTTTCGTTGGAAACAAAACAAGAAATATAGATTTTATTTTTAAGTAATTTTTAATAATATTTATGAATAGCATTCGATTAAGTTTATTTTCATTTAAATTATACCATGAAATTTTTTCATGTTTATTGATAACATTATTTTAATCATGCACCACAACATTTTCTTGTTCAGTCGCTGCTGTATAAATCTTATACATCTCATCTTTGAATCCCATCTGTAGAAAAAAATACTACAAAAAGACGTGAAAAATAAATTGAAAATTATTTTTTTTATTAAAATTAATTAATTAAAACATTTATCTACATAAAGTAAAAAATGCTATAAGGTTTTAATTAAATATTAAACTATTCAAAGTTTACGAAAAAAGACAAACATGCACCATTGTCCACCCTCCCAAAATTACATCACACACTGTTTAGCATTTAATTATTCGTTGAAAATTAAGCAGAAAGAATTTGTATAATGTGTGAAAATGTCAGACAATAGACTGAAAAGAATCATTGCTATAGTTTGTTCTGTTCTTCAAAAATGTAATTTTGAATTGAAGAATTCTTTCAAAGCTGTTTATTTAAATAAACCAACCCAGCAATTTGTGATGCTCTTGCAGATCATATATGAAACATTATCTGCAAGAGCATCACAAATTATCCTTTGATGAATTGTGATATAATATGGCAGATAAAGTTTTACTAATTTTGTTTTAAGAGAAAAATGAACTCTTGCCAGATGAAAACCAAACTAACGGAGTGCTTCTAATGCTCCATATACTGTATTAATCTTAAAATGTCTAATGCATTAAAGAAACCTTTACTAAAATGACCAGATTCCCTAAAGCTTAAACAGAGTTCGTCTAGATATAGAAGAAGGAGGGCACAACCTGGGATAAATATTTTAAAAATTGATTCAGGGCATCTATAGTCATTTTATCATTGGCACTCTAATGGTTCCACGAACTTGTACAAAATATAAAATAAAAATATTAAAAAATTAACGATATTGAATAACTATTATTCATCAATACATTTTGACGATACTACTCATTTTGTGGAAGTTGGGAAGAATAATTTATTTCTAATCTGATTTCTTACAACTGAATTCTTGGAGAATTTTTTTTCCAAATTTTTATAGTATGAATAATTTATTAGTAAAAAAGCGATATAATAAGGGAAAAGCTTTGAAAAATATGAAAAATGAGAACTGTTGTAGATAGTTTTTACTATAGAAGAGTATTATATTCTTGTAGATGATTGGATAAAACGTAATTATTTTTTAGATAGAAAGATTTAAGAAAAAATAAATTTATAAAATATTTAAACATGAGATTATCTCAAAGCAATGGTTTATATATATTGGTAAAAATACAATATCAATAAAGTAAGTAATTTTCATAGTTTACAAAAGAAAATGATGTGTTTTTTCTTACAACTTTATTATTATGGAGCCATTTTTAATAATTAAGTTTTATTACAGCTGTATTTTGTGATATACCTCGCAAGAACTGATACAACTATTATGAAATTTTGCAATGAATTATTGCTCTTTCAATTTCAAAAAAGTGCTCATCTATTAAAATGAGTAAATTGGTATTAAAATTCGTTAAATAAATGCGATAAATAAATAACAAGAAAATTATTGACTTCAAAATGGGGTTCATGAGTTTATGGTTTGAGTATAATTTTTAAAATACTTATATAACTATACCTTGATGCATAAATAGTATAATGGACAGCCTTCTTTCATACGCTAACTTGTTATAGCGGTTGCAGCTTTGACTAATTTTTGCTTACGTTCTACATTTAGCCGAAATATTTAGAATGTGCTAATTTCAATTACCGACTTTTTTTTTTAAATTTATCATGTATCGAAACTCATTCTTAACATTTTTTTTGAAGACACTTATTCTAAGTGCCAACCTACACTGATACATAAATGAAACATCAAAACAGGTAGAGATGGCTGAAATATGAAATAATTATTGAGAGTCTCTGAAATTTGTAAGATGATCGGGCCATGATAACAAAATCGCCGCTTCGTGATCGGATGAATGGGGATAATAGCCCCATTTCCACTGACGATCAGCATGTCTGTGAGCATGTTTCACCTTAAACTTGACATCTAGATTCAAATGTTTTCACTTCATGAAGTGGAACAGAGATATTGGATCAAGTTTTCGCTTCATCGTCTGACCTCTTTAAAAAATTATATGATCCGTTCTTAATTGTCCTCAAACAAGTTTAAAATATTAAAATAAAACAATCGTTTTGGAAATGTTTTAAATATTTAAGAAATATATTATAATTATTATATTATTGTTTAATATATTATTATGTTGAATATTTCAAAAAACAATTGCTAGCTAGGAAGAGTATTCATTAATCCTAAAGCAGGGTACACAGTGAATATTTGTGCTGCAGGCTTTCAATGATAACAGCAACTTCCATAAAAACAGTTCATTTCTTCATAAACATAAAGCTCTCAACTTCGAGCTAGGAAAATAATATTGAACTGTTCAAAACAGGTGCATTTCACAAAAACCAGTTTACCATCTTAAACCGATCGTAGCCAAAGCTCCATCAAACAAAACTGGGTGCAAGCGTACCCACCGCGAGCACTATCGGAGATACGACTTGAAAGTGTAAAATGATTACTTTTAATACACAATGATCCTCGCAGCGGCCGACCTTAAATACATTCAGTATTTGCATCTTTAGTGATGCCAACCGCGAGAGACACAAATTGGCAACGATCGGATTCGAATAATGAACAAGGACACCGCAAAACTTGGGTCCGAAAAATTTTATGTCCAGCAACAAAAAACAAATTAAAAATCGTTCTTTCAAGATTTACAGATGTTTTTTTCTTTCACTACCTTTTTTTTCAAATATTTTCTAAAACTTTTTTTTAGTTTTAAAGTAAATTGGTTTTTATTTCTGTCTTTTAATTAATTATTTCAGATGAAGCAAAATTAGAAGGACCGAAGCTGAACATATCAGAAGATTTTATAGATGTTCCCTTGAACTCAACACTGTACATTCAATGCACTGGTCAAATGCCAATGTCATGGAAATACAGGGATCCCAAGGTATGCTACAAACTAAAACTAATAACTACAAACTAAATACGCAAAAATGTTTTCTCTCATAAGTCTATCTAAGGAATTCTTTAAAAGAATATTGTAACATTTTTTAAATTCCATTTTTTCCATGTCTGCCTGTTATATCGAATGTGATTTCTTTTGGATATTTGTTTTAGAATCTAAAAATCTAAAATTTAGATATTTTGATTATATTTTAGATTTTAAGCAAAAGTTAAAATCCCCCCCCCCAAAAAAAAATCTATTTGCTAGGCCCTACAATCAAGAATTACCAAAACTTTTTATCACAAAAAGCAAGAATAAATAGGTAATATAATTTTCAAAACTTTTATCTATCATCCATAGTTAATTATGCAAACTAGAGGACAAAGTTCAAGTCATGTTAGATGCTTTTGACTCTCCAGTCCTCCATTAAAGCTTTAGAAAAGAATTCTCACAACAAATTCCTGCGATTTCGAAGTATTAATTAGTTTGAGTTAAATAACATAATCTATGTTTTGTAAATATTTCTTCAGATAACGCTTTAATTTTCAACAAATTTTTTCAATAAAGTTAAAAGCTAAATAAAGTTAAAATAAGTTAATTTAAAAAGTCAAAGTTTCTTTTATTGCTTTTTTGATTAAATGCAAAGTGCAAAAATTCCTCGAGTGAATTAAAAGCTTTGAAAGATTATTCGTTTATGATAATTTAGAACGCAACAGACAGACGTATTTAACTAACGAATATATTTTAGAGTTATAAACAATTTTCTATAATTTTTAGTTTTGACTTAACAAAATTGAATGTTTGACTTTAGTTTTAATTAACTGACATAAATTGAAACTTAATAAGATATTTTATCAGTATAATAACAAGAATTACAAGAGACCAGAAGAATTAAAATTGAATTACCAATGAATTTGAATTAAGTGTTCGAATTATACGAATTCCACTGCATTAAGTACACGTACTTTTTCAGTATGATTTTGATAGCAATTAGTTAAATCCTATTTCATATGAATAACAGTACATCTCATATAAAAATTAAGGAAGAGAAAATAGTGGAGTAGTTATAATTCGAAATTCACCGAACGTTTCTTCATATAATTGTTTATTTTAAAGGACTATTCTTCATTAACAGAATATAACTCATTGCATTGCATATTAATGATAAATGAAGCTGGTTTATGCAATGAATATGTTTGAATAACGTATTGTATGAATGTGGATATGAAGACGTATTGTATTTGTCTTTTATGAATAAAGGTAATTAAATTCTGTAAAAGGAAATTATTTTTTCCTTCAAAAAGACGATTCGATTCCCGTTGATGGTTTTGAGCAATCTTTTTTTTTTTGTTGTTGTTGTTTTCAATTAAGTATAATAAAAACAAAGAACGTATTTGCTAGAATTTATAGTATTGTTGTTGCTGTAGTAATTGTTGAATAAGTTTCCAAAATCTTACATAATCTTTGTTTGTATTCATTCATCAAATAATGCATCAATTTACTAAAAATTAAATAACATTAATTTATTTTTTGGTGGACACTTTTAATTACGTTAAAAATATTATAAATTGACTGTAACAAAGTATTAGGTAATTTATTTTTAGGTTTTTTTAACATGCCTTACTTTTCCTTAACATTTAGCTGTTACTGCATACGATATTCAATTCCGAACTGAGAAGTTGGAAGTACAATGATCAATATTGCTTGCATGCGTGCAGAAAATAATGAATGTATTTTTTTCATCATTCCTTCAAGAACTTTTTCTCTTGTAAACCCCCAAAGTAAAAAAGTGCTTCGTGGGGATTAAGAAGATTTTAAATACTTGAAAATATGAATTATTTTTAGGTCAGCACTAAAAAGTATCAGGATGTGAAAGCTGTATCAGACACCAATGAAAGTGATGGTGTTTTCAAAAGTGTCGTTCAGCTGTTTTTCACAAGTTATGAAGAAACTGGAGAATACATATGTTATTACAATGATCTATCAACATCAGTATATATCTTCGTCAATGGTAAGCAATTAATCATGTTTGAATTGCTGCATTTAATACTTAAATAAGAAAGCTACCGATATAAAATTACTATTTCTAAAGATATTTTGTGATTAATTGGTTTGCAATGCATACCAAACTGAAGAAATATTTAAACATGTAGAAATATATCAATTTTGCTTAGTAGCAAAAGCAAAAAAGTTTTTTATTAATTTTCTGATACTAATTCAGTCGCAATATATTCAGGCTACTGCTACTGATGATCAATTGGGAACGATGCTGTTATTCAGAGGCAAAGTATTTTGTTAAAAATGGAAATATTTTTGTAAAATGGAAAGATAGAAAGCTCAAAAAATAAATATAAATCACATACATAAAACCATGCAATTGGGCTGCTTGATAAGATCACATTATAGATTCGGTATTGCATGATTTTGTTTGTATAGCTGTAATTTAATTATTGCTTAAAATTATATGTGATGTGAAAATAGGTTTCTCTATTTTGATGATATGAAGGGGAAAAAATTCCTGTCGGCAAGCTTGAAGACAAATGTAGATTCATCTAAGTTAATATTTTAAATTCCTTTTAATGAGGCAAAATCAATGAAATATTGCATATTAAAGCGATCATGAATCATTAAGATCAATGAATGACCTTAATGATATCGCATAATTCAGCATTTGTCGCAAAATAAATATTTAATGTAATCTGTATTGCAACATTTAAATAAATAAATAACTACAATCAATTTCATTAAAAAAAGCTAAAGCATGTGCAGCTTTTGAAATTTTTTAAAGCTTATCATTTTTACATAATACTGCCAATAAATATTTATGCTCCTTTATCTTTACTTAATTCATTCTCTTTAAGCTATTAAACTTCAGTCCGCATTTAAACTATTTCAAACTAAGGACAGAAAGTAAACATAAAAGATTTTATTTTATTTTCTTAAAAGGGGCAATACGGATCATGTTAAAAATAATTGCAGTCAGGGTTTGAAAATCATGTTTCAGCTCCTAAATTTTGAGTAATTCCGGCTGTCGAAAAACTTTTAAGATAAAAGTTGTTCGTTTTAATTACTCCAATTCGCCTAATTTATTTTTCTATCCTCTATAGTAAAAAGGTTAAAGGGAAATAACGGTTTTACTCTCCAGCACTTTTACCCTCTTTAAGCTAAATAACCCACCTACTAACTCAGCCATGACTTTTACTCTCCGTAAGTAGGGTCACACGAGGCCAACTACTGCGCACAATAGAAGGTCACGCCTACCTCAGGGAGATCACGTGACCGCATTAGGATAAGGGCAGATAGTCGTCCCGATGATACAACCATTTGCCATAGTCCCGTTGGAGTCACATGATGTTCCTGAAGTAGGTGTGGCCTTCCATTGCGCACAATAGTTGGTCTTGTGTGAACGCTGCTTTACAACATATCCCAGGGAGATTAAAATCGAATCAAAATTACTCTTAAGAAGATAACAAATGTTGTGCGCATATATACAGGGTAATCTGGAAAGTCCTTTTAAACCTTTTAAATTAAAAACGGTATTTCGAATATCCAGGGAAGTAACGTATACTAATAGTGAAGTGACTTTGCTGGATTTATTGAGACGAGTTATAGCGGCAAAATAAGGAAGTTACAAAAAATAACTAAACAAATTTAGGAAATCGGCCAGAAGTCTAGTAAGAAAAATGTATACTATACTATAATAGAAGAACAGTAAAAAGTTTAGAGTTATCTGTAAAATTTGAGAGATATTTGCGGTTAAAATTATGAACTTTCGGTAACTTGAAAAAGGTTTCGTCCGAAAATGAAACATGGAATCGGCGGTATTTTCCCTCAATAATTTTAATCTTAAATATTTCCACCAAATTTAATTCCATGAAAGTTTTTCCAGTACTTTTATTATAGTATAGCGTACATCTTTCTAATTGGATTTTTCGGTCAATCTCTTTTATTTTTGAGATATTTTTGGTAATTTCCTTATTTTATTATTAAGTATTTGAACGGAGGGTAGTTGTGGGTTACAGGGACCATGATCGCTAAAGATATGTAGAATTTTCTTTTTCATGCCATCAGAACCATTCCATCCTATAAGGAATCTACCCAAAAAACCGTAATGATCTAAAGATTAAAAAAAAAAAAAAAAAAAAAAAAAACACGTTTTTACTTTAATTCCTTATTTACCGAATCATTTTCCCATCAATTTTTCAATTTTTTACATTATTAGATTTTGGTGCAGAATAGCCTCAGAAAGAGGGTAAAACTTTTAAAATTAATTAAATTACCTTAATTATTGTAATTAATAATTAAAGATTCTTATTTATTGTTTTTAATTTATATCTATTGCTCGCTGTCTGAGCTGCTCTCTTCGTGTTCTTTTGAATAACGTCAGAAAAAACAGTCATATGGCGAAGATATCAGCACTTTTCAAAAAGTATTTTTAAGAACTGTAGTGATAAAAAGGATAAAAGTGTCAAATGAAGAATGCTTTATATTAATATGGGAAAAGAATTTGGAAGTCCTCTAAGTAGATCAAAAGAGTGTATAAAACAATCGGTAGCGTGAGCACTCATAAGGCTAGTATTCTTTTTTCCCCATTTTTTGATTTTTCTCAACATTTTTGCTTTTGGCACTTACAACTTTTAATCCTCAATTAATTACCTAATGCAAAATATATTATAATGCTTAAAGAAACTCATTTCGTTATAAGCATTCGTATGAAAAATAAAAAAATAATTAATAATTTAGGTACTTTTTAAGACTAGACAAATCAATTTTAAAAATTGAAAATAACATCCATCATGCGTGTAAAAAAATTTAATTTCTAAAAATGGCACTCAAAATAATTATCATTTTTATATATACTAGAACGAAACTTTTCTTGCCCTATGCTCATACAGAACATAAACACAGTTTAAAGATATCCTGAATCATTTTAATGAAATTTAAAAAAAAATCAAATATCTAATCTATTTTAAATGAAAATTTATTTTAACAATATCCGGATGAAGTAATTCAGGCTTTGATCCAAAGATGACTGATATTTTTTCCACGGGAAAAAAAAAAAAACATTCTTATAAAGTAAACAAGTATCAGTTGTGAAATAAAAAGCAAACAGAAATCCGACCCAGCTCCCAGAAACAAGGAAAGCCTTGAGTGACCAGACGTCACGCACAATAAATTTGGAATGACATACAAAATAGGTCCCACTGCGGCGTGCTTCATGCAGTTAACCCTCAATATTTTCAGTACAAATCGCCTCAGTTATTCAGAAATAACTTACCATTCTCGTTCACGAAAAACCGTCTGGAAGATATTGTAAAAGGAATTAGAACGTCGAAATAATTTAGAGTTATTTTTATTGTTATAAATTATATACGTAAAATGCTGGAATATGATGATTTATTTATATAAACAGTAAATTATGCTGGTAAATATTAAAGTTGGCCTTCCGCCATTTTTAAACAAATTATAAAAACACTTAAGTGTTTAAAATAAATTACTTTTAAATATTTATCTTGATATAAAAAAGAAATTTGTTTAGAAGGAGATTTAAAAAATATTTTCTAATATTAAGAAAGATTTGATGACTTCTTTAATATTATTATTTTTTCTTTTGGTTTCTGAATTTGTTAGTTTTAGATAGTAAAGTAATCTTTTTAATAATTCCTTTATATTTGTAGCGTTTATATTTTGTGGAGTTATTTTTTATTTTTTACAATGAGAACAGAAATGTTGAATTGTGCTGGATTCACATTTTCTTCCGTAATATATCAAGTTGATATTACCAATTTATCCTAGAAATGCATTAAATAAGCTAAGAGATTTTAACTTGGAATTTTTTATTATTAAGAAGAAATCTTTGATATTATTTTCTCTTTCTTTTCAATGATGTCAGAAAATGTTTATGAATTGAATTTTAACATATTGATCGTGATCTCATTAATTGTAATCTGATAAAATACCTCGAATACTATAATTTTATTTACATTTCGAAAATTAATTTATTCACAGTTCTTCAAAGAAAGCTTTTTAACCTTAAAAGAATTCTTTTGCTGCTCAAAATTAATTCAAAACCAAAATAAATAAATTTACTAGTTCCACAACAAAAATAATAATAAATATCCATAAAATAAAACAGCGCTGCTAGAGGACTAACATTCGAAAAGTAATGTACTGAAACGCTCATGAGCGGAGACAGTTTAATGAGAAAAGAAGGTCACAGCTGTACATAAATGATATATTCCGACTGTGAAGTAGCCAAGGTCTTTTTTATGCATTGTTGTTCTAGAGGAAGTCAAATGAACTTGAACTCAAAACGTTTAGCCCTTGACGTAGAGTCAAATTCGGACTGTTTTGTTTCATCTAGTTCATAACTATGTGTCAAAATTGGGATATTTGTGTTTGGTCCGAAATTATGATCGCCTCAGATTCGTCTAAGTGTGATAGAGGATAAAAACACAATGTGCTCACATTCATATCTTATAACCCCTCGGAGTATTATAATGAATTAGATTCATGAAGTTCACATTCGATTCTACACTGTAGCCAAGAGTTATCTCGCAATCTCATGCTTGTTCTAAACCTCTGATCTTACGTCAAACTCATAACAACAATAAGTGGAAAAGAATGTGATTAAGTAAAGGATTTATTAATAAAAACTTTCTTTTCCGCAGATGAGTCGCACTTGCTTCTTCCTTTGGATTACTTCTTATATACTCTTCATGAAGGCACTCGTTCTGTTATCCCTTGCCTGCCAACTTATTCAAAGGCAAACATCTCCTTATGGAAAATAACGTCACAAAGTGTCGAAAGGATTCAATTAGCCCACGATGTAGAATATAATCCTACGGAAGGGTTCATCATAAAATACCCGACTAGTTCCTTCAAAGGTTATTTCCAATGCTCGGCTGAATTCCAATCAATGTCAGAGAATTTTACTTTCCATGTTGACATTCTGCGTAAGGAAAATTTTTCATTTTAATTTGATCTTACCTCTGTGTCTTATTTAGAAATGCTGTGGACTCTCAGTAATCCAGCAGATATCAGATCATGCTCCAATTTTAATAAAAGCGCCTATTACTAGAAGTTATTAAAACATATTTTAATACCAAATGGGAAACCTATGTTCATTTTAGAAAATAGTACAAACTAAAAACACACAAAAATATGCATATCTGTAATTCACAAATTATACATAAAATTATTCGATTTATAATAAATATTACAAAATATAATTCGAAATCATATTGTTTACTTTGCCCAAGTTTATTGACATGCATTGATTTTCCTCTTTAATCCCCTCTTTTCCTTAATTCCCATTAACCCTTTTTTCCTTAATTCCCTTTTTAATGTCTCCCGTTACTGAGCCGGATTACTGAGAATCTACTGTACTTAAGTTTATAATAAAAGAAAATTTGCTATGCAGTATATTTAACTTTTAAATGAATAACTAAAAATAATTATAGTCCACAGTTATAGGTTATTATTATTATTATTATTATTATTATTTTGCGCATGGGTTTTCCTTTCTTACAATTTTGATCTATGCGAGACAAGAATTTTCCTTTTAGATACGAGGTTAAGTCAAAATTTTTTTGTATTTTCTCCTGGAATAGTAAGAAAATAAAGCTAAAGGTAAATAAAAATATCATTTATCTTCATAATTCTTTAAAAATATTTAGTTTCCTGCCCTTAGTTAACATTCGTCCCTCTAACTGGATGAGAGAGGATGTTATTTTCTACTCTGAAGAAGGCCTTCTCCGATATTGATCAATGCAGCTGTGGCGGGATTAGCATGGCATTTCACTATGTTACGGAGTGTGGCCTCACAGTCTCATGGCACTTGAAGAAACTAGCACCAAGTCTAGAACCAGAATGGCTGAAAAGAGTCGTCACCAACTTTTCCAAGCAAGAAATTCAAAGCATAATTCAATTCATCAGTGAAAATAGAGATCTCTTTCAGTTTCTCTGGCCTCGAATATCAAGCGCCTCATATTCAATGAACGAGTTAAAAACAGCACTACAGATTCAAAACGCTCATGTGCACTTATATTTTTAAGATTTTTTTAATTCTTTATAACTATTAATCGGTTTATTACTTCAATTTACATCAGGTTAATTTTATTCCCTTTTTTTCATCTACCCTTTATGATGACAAGTACAATAAGCTTCGGGTTATTCATTTATATATATATATATATATATTATCTGCAAATATTCTGGTTTAAATAAAATTGCCGTTTCATGCCAGTAAAACAGTTCAGTGACCGGAATGTTTACAGATATGGGATTATGAAACGAAGTCTATTCTTCCTTTACGATACATTTTTAGAGCAGATGTTCTTAGGTTTGTGAATTATTCTCTCAGAGAAGAAAGTTTTTGATGGGTGGTCGACAATTGATGTACCAGTTCTTGCATCTCTTACTTCTCAGGAACATAACATCTGCACAATATAATTTTGGGGAGCATCCGTTATTGTCGGATTCTGTTATATCGTTCGATCAGAGGAAAGAGATAGCTGCTCACTGTTCCTTCTTACTGCATTCTGATAGCGTTTCTTTATAATTATCCTTCAATAGAACAAGGTACAGTATAGTTTTTATTACTAAACTAATCTCATGTTACCACAAATTACGAACTCTAAGTATGTATGCTCAACAGTAAAATTTCTCATTGGATTATTTTTTTCTGGCTTAAGCTAGATACTTTTTGACTTCACAACGAATTACAGATTGCTTTACCCTCCGAACTTTTGATCAGGTATTTTAGAAGTTTTACTATTACTGGTGTCAAACATTTTTCTAAATAAATTTTTCCTTTCAGAAGCAAATTTTTATTCAGTTTCAGCAATCACAAAGAATTAATCTTGACATCCCAAATTTAGAATCAAATCATAAAATGATTATTTATTTACAAAGGAAATTTCCAGTGGTAATACAGTATATTTCTTTACACGTTTGGAATGCAAATTCAAGCGAAACCTAGCGAAACAAGCTAAAAGAACCATAATTTTAGTCGAAAATCAATCATAGCGCAGGTTATTGCAGCTGTTTCCTTTTTGATATGTATAATGAACATGGAGTTTAAAATAAACAAATTTTGACTTAAAATTTGCCTTTAATTCTTCATTAATGACTATGTGTGTTGCATTTATTGTATAATATGTCTTTTGATACTAACTCAAATTTTCCATTTTCTTAGCACAGACACAATCGATTCCAGAAGTTTTTATAGATGACAAAAATGCAAAATACGTTTTACTGCATTCCAACTTTACTTTAATATGTAATATTAAAGTAATGCGAACAACCTTAATGGACCCCGTGAGATGGTCATATCCAGTAAGAGATGTATGTTAAGTTTCTGCTCCCTTAACTGATTTCATTATCTATTTTTTCACTTCTACAAAAAATTCTTCATTTTTTAAAAATTTAAAATATATACTAACAAATTAATAATGAGGATAATTCTTTATTAAATGAAAAACTTAATTTATGAATTATCTTTAATTGTTTTATTCTACTTTTTTGCGTTTTGTTTTCTTAATTATTGATTAGGTTTCAAATGCTGAGTAATAAGGTTTAAAACTGGCTGAAGATAACCTGTGCAATAACTCACATGTTATATAACATCCCATTAGATAATCACTTCTCTATTATCTCTTAACTGTAGTAGAGAAGAGGTCATTTAAATATATAGAAAGAGTGAATTAAATGTATGAGTCAAATGGCATCAGCGGCAGTCAATACGATAAGTTGTTTCTAATAGATTAGAAGAAAATTTTACTTTAATTTATCATGTTGTTGCCTAATTGTCTTATGATATTCCAATCTTCTAAATATTTTAATTCTAATGAAAAACATTTAAAGATACCTTTTTTAATAACTTTGTTGAAGATCATGCATACTATATCCTGCAACGAGCTCTTTCACTTTTCTTGATTGAATATATATTTTAATCAATTATTAACGGAACAATTCAAAGATCATATTGTCATTAGTGATTGATATCAGTATGCAATCTTCTACTTCATCAATTTTTCTTTAAAGGAATTTTTCAGTCGGAAAAAGATAAAAATGATTCTTTTTGCAGATTTGACAGTTTTTAAGGATATCTCAGGGCACTTCTTTAATACCAAAATTAATCATTTAATATAATAACCTTTTCGGAGAAACCATTCAATAATGCATTTTATAATCGCAAAAATTAATTTGTCATAATGGTTCGAAAGTGAAAAAGCATTTTTATTTTATTTTACAACTGATAGAACGAAAGTTAAAACAATTTTATTCTTGTAAATTAAAATGACATAAGTCATTTTGTTTTCCAGTAATTAATAACTACGAAATTCAATTGAGATTTCACCAATGTTAAGCACACATAGAAACCAGGGGCTGGAACTGGAGAATCATAAGTTAGAAATCAGATTCTTCCAATAATCTGCCATTTTTTCAGACCTGGTGTACATAAAATTCAACGCAGTCAAATATCATCTCTTTGATTTAGATGTCTGCAAAGAGGGTGCTACCACAGGTGTCATTTTCAATGCACGACCACACTTCAAAAGGACGAGATCCAACACAAAATAGTTCTAGTGTAATTACAAGAGGCATGAATTGAATCAAATGAAAATGAATTATAAATATTACGAAAAAAACATGATTTATGCTGGGAGAATTATACTGAAACCCACTACCTCGTGAAAATAGCGGAGAGCGCTGAAGCTGGATAAGCTTCCAATCCGTTTAATTCGGGTATTTAACTGCTGTAGAATTAATTACATATTGCATTATTTTTCAAAATAATTTATTTGATAAAGATGGGCGTGTAAAATTAAATTCTTGAATTTCATTTCAAACAGGAGAACAGAATCGTATCAGGTACCCCCAAAATTAAGAAAACTAGAATTCATAAATTGATATCAAATCCATTGACTGTTATTAACGCTCAAAAGACGGATGAAGGGATTTATCAGTGCAACGCAACAGATCATTCTCTAAGAGAAAACTACCATCAAGTTGAAATTAAAATATACGGTAAGTATAATAATGTACAGTTAACAAATTATTATATTATTTAAACGATAATGATTTCATAGAAAGGCCTTGAAAATTAAAGCTATTCACAAATTTTAGTCGTGGTTATCCTTTTATTTAGTTTTTCAACAAAACTGTATAACGACCGGAGCATTGCATGACAATTAATGTGTTAATTAACAAATTTAAAAAATCATATTTCAATTTTTTTTAAAGCAAGGTATATAAAAGTATATATGAATGAACTGTTAAAGTTTCTGATCATGCTGTCTCAATTCATCGCAGAATAATGAAATAGCATACTCCAAGCATCTTTAAAAAAATTGTCACTAAAATTCAGAAATGTATTAAAAAGACAGTTATTCTTCAAAAACAAGTAATGACGATAGAAGAAACTGCTGGATAATAAGTCAAGAAAGATCGAGAATATTTTTTATGTAAAATTCTTCTGCTTACAATCCCTTTTATAATGTATTGTATTTCAAAATAGTATGAGAGGATACATAATAAAAGAAATAATATTACTTATTAATTAATAATAAATAGTTAAAATTAATAGTATAATTAAAATAATCCACAAAGGCAAAACAGGCTGTTGTTTAAAAAAAGTTTGTGACAGTAAGTTGTCTCACTGCAGTTTGATGTTTTCTAGCTGCTATATCACGCCGTTTCATGAAAAGTATAATGACTATATACGAAACTTCCTTTTGCTGTATAGTATATTTCTAGGCTTCTTGAAAAGCATTAACTCCATCCTTATCCTTATGATTTTAAAGTTACTTACCTCACTTGATTGTTCTTAAAGCTCGCTTTTATTATTTTTTAAAAGTTGTTATTTCATAATTCATCATTTCACATTTTTCATCAATATTCATCTACTCGTAAAAAAATTACCAAAAGATTAAATATATTTATTTCCATAACTGACACTCAATTGCCAGCATTGTTCACTGTAATACAAATCGAACGCTTGGCCTTAAGGCCCTACAAAGCAACTCACCAAAAATCCACCTAGTGAAAGTCAGACTGCTGAAATATGATTTTAATTGATTCAAAGATATATTATTTTTAATTTAATCATTTGCAGATATTTTTAAATTTATAATTTGTATATATATAATTTTTAATTGATTCAAAGATGCTGTCGATTAAAACGTACTGTTGGGTAACTAAGCTTCTACTGTTTAACTATCAGGATACTCAGACGATGGAATTCCTTGTATCAATTCAATTTGTGGTGCATTTAAAAAGAGCTGGAAGCTAGATTACAGAATGATGTCTATCCTTTATCCACATCGAAATTTGTGGCTGATTTTGGATACAAATTTACTTTTGAGTATCAAAAAATAAAAATCAAGTTTTTTTAGAAGATTAAAAATGAGTGTTGCTGCAGACAACGCAGAAACTGATTACATAATTCAATAGCTGAAAGCTGTGATTGAAAGTAAAGGATGTAATGATAGATATCAAAGACTGATATTTAATTTAGAATTTTTTTTTCCATTGTAAATTCGATGATCGAATAATTTTGAACGATATGTAATTTAGAATTATATGAAAACGCTTATATTCTGATATATTCCCTGAAGAAGTTTCAGTTATTTGAACTTTTTGTGATGAACCAAACTAAATTAATATATTTGGCACATAAATAAATGAATTTATTTCTATAATTATTTTTAATTTATTAAATGAAAAATAGATAATAATTAGATAAAAAATAATTACTCATTTAATAATTAATAATTTAATAAAATAATCTATATATTAAATTCATTATTTTATAAATATATTAATAAAAATTGAACATTTTTATTGGCGTGCTAATAATCTTAAATAGCAATGTAATTGAGAATATCGCAATAGTTTAAAAAATTTGCAATGAGTTTTATCTTTCATCAAAAGAAACTTTCTTGAATAATGCTCACTATTATTTCTCAATAAACATGCTGATATAAAAATAATCAAATAAAAAATATGTGATAAGGAATATTATTAGTATTATATAATGAAGTAAATATCAACTTTTTTCTAATATATGTATTACAGAAAATCCTCAAGAACCAGTTGTTACATTTACGGAAGGATTGGAGAATATCGT
This sequence comes from Argiope aurantia, assembly GCA_026543865.1. Lineage (NCBI taxonomy): Eukaryota > Metazoa > Arthropoda > Arachnida > Araneae > Araneidae > Argiope > Argiope aurantia. The sequence continues at coordinate 287,470 of JAPMOR010024672.1, read as the reverse complement.
CAAGAGTCGAAATGAAGAAGCAGATCTCATTGCAACTTACACAGTGTTTCCTTTAACAACAGATATTCGATCTTTGTGGATCAAAGATAATGCTCAGCTTTCACCTGCTAACAATAAATATAAAATTAGATCATCTAGTTCGGAATTTCGCTTGAGTATTTCAAATCTTACAAGATTGGATTCGGGATTTTACACTGTAGCTGCACATACTTCTGGAGGATACTTCAATAAATCTTTCCACCTTCGCGTTAAAGGTATAATCGATTCTTTTAACCTTTTTCTTTTTATTATATGACAGTAATGGCCAAATAACTGAGTTTTGACTGATGAACAGAATATTGAGAGTTTAGAGATCTGATTCTGCTAGAAATTCCTCATGCATCAAATGATCTCAATTTCGTATGGTATAGAAGTTCATAGAGTTCGCTGGTAGATCATATGCCAAACTTGTCATCTGATCATAGTTTAGAATTACGTGGTTCATCTTCTATACGGTTTGAGCTGCTTTAAAAAGGCTTTTAATCTAACAATTCCACAAATGAGCTGTTACTTTTATTATTTTAATCCCATATAATCTGTAAAGTTTCTTTTACTAGAATCATATTACAGATATGTTTTGTCATATGTGCTGTAGCTTCAGAAAATCTGTGAATATGTGCTTTAATTTCTACATGCATAGCATTAAATTATATACTATTTCAATAGCATTAGATGTAGAATAGATTCTTAATATAGAAAGCTGCTAGTATGCCGTTTAGTCAGAAGAAGTCTCTTGAAATAGGATGAATTCAGTTTTCAATATAGTCGTGCATAACTACATTGTTGCTGTTTTGAATAATTGTATAAAGTCTGTTGTTCATGGTTTACCATATTTTTTTAATCAAATATTGCACTCATTTTAGTAGATTTAGTACAGAAAATCATGATAGCTAATATGTTTGTTGGAATTCTCAAAGAAATAATCTTCTAACTAGTTTAACATAGTTTGTCATAGGTACCATAGTTTTCCTAGATAATGTAATGTTTGTCAGGGAAATGCAGTATGTAGAAAGATGTCAAATCTGTTTGTTATTCTGTCACTCATGTCCTCTCTTTTCACTTGACTATCGAGACTTATTACTCTTATTAGAGGAATTCCTTTCAGGAATTAGCTTTCCTGGTATCAAATCATTAACATATTGGGGTAGTTTATTTTGTTTGATGAAAAGTAACGCAAGATTTACTAAAAGAATATAACTAAATTGAAATAAATTGATTTTCAATTTATTTTCTAATGAAACTGATGTCACAAGTTTATTTACAATCCATGTGAAATTGTGGAAATAATGTAGTATTTGTGACCCCTTTCTTTTTTTAGATACGCCATCTATAAAAATAAAGAATGTAACAACGTGCTGTTTCGTTCCTAGTCACTCATATCAGTTACAATGTGAGTCTAAAGGATTTCCCTCCCCAAGTCTTTTTTGGAGTTGGGCAGACACCCACGATTGCACAAGTCCAATCTGCAATAAAAATAAGAAATGGAAATATGTTGATGAATTAACAGATGTCAATAATCACACTCAATGGTTTATGAATATTGACGAAGAAAATGTTTGGTCGTTACTGAACGTAACAGCTATAACTTCAGGATATTACAAATGTGTAAGTCAAAATGAAATGGGCTTTGCTGAAGAAGTGATACCATTTATTGTTTCAGGTAAGTATAGTTACCTTTTATTACATAGCTTGTTAAAAATGAATTGTGAAATTGACGATCTGTTGGCCTTGCTTTTAGTAACTAATTAGACGATATTTCAAGTTCAGCTAAAATGTGACAAGTTTATATTTTAAATCGATTTTCGCATGACGTAATTCATAGATAGAATACCAACTTAAACATTAAAATCATATTAAAAAATATCGTGACCTCATGTATACACGAAAAACTTTGTAACTGTTTCATTTCAAATGTGTAGAGTATTAAAATACGAAAATGAAATACCAATTAATAACGATTTAATTAAATTTGTTCATAGAAAATATTTAATACAAGTTTAAATTAATTTGCTGGTTTTCTGAATACTCTTAGTTTATTAATAAAGAAGGATCTGATAGAAGAAAGCATAAGTAATGCTTTTGCTTCCCTCATATTCAATAGTTTCATCTCATTTGTGGCAGAAACAATTGTTCAGAAAGCCTTCAATTTATTCATTGGGAATGAATTTTTCCTCGTAGACTACCATCACCTGAGAATTGATAGGTTACCATGTAAAGAGTAAATAGAAGTCAATAAATGTGAACAAATGCTATAAATAAGAAAAAATCTTCGAATAGAACAATTAACAATACGTTCTGTATTATTTTGGAGATAATTAAAATAGTGGGAATCTTAAAAAGATAAGTTTAAAAATTTTTCGTTGTAATAAGCATACACTTCTTAATTTGAGTTCTGTCATCTTCAGTGTTACGACACATTTTTTTTTCCAACTGTGTCAAAAAGTCAGACTGTATTAAGTTGCGCCTTTTTAGCAATTAAATGGTAATTAATTTAAGTATTTGTATGTGTAATAAATTTATACTTTTTTCTCTTTGTATGTATGAATCGACACGTGAAAGTTATATAATTTTAATTTTTTTATGAATTTAAATCTGTATTGTAGTTTATTTCTGGTATAGTTAGTTTCCAACAGACACTTGTCAACAGAACGAACTGAAAATTAAATGTCTTTTTAAATTTTATTCTCGAATCATTTCAAATAGTTGACTGTGATGAATCATTAAATGTTATTTTAGATTTTAATCTCGAATCATTTCAAATAGTTGATGGTGATGAATCATTGCCTACAAAATGAATAATATTTTAATTGCAGGTTGGAAGACAATGTTTAAACGTGCATAGCTATGCATTTGATTATACGTATTTAATTGTCAAATATGCATTGCATAGTTATTTATTAACCGTATTTAATTATTAATTAGTGCATTACGTACCAGAATTTCTTTTTTTTCAGATGTCAAAAATGGTTTTGATATGGAAGTAGAAAATAATTTACCCTTAGAATTGAGTCCGTTTTCAATGACTTGTAGGGCAAGTTCTGATTTGTATGAAAATTTATTTTGGACGTGGACACCCGGTTTCACAAATGAAAGCAGACCCATTCAGGATGATTTATTAAGTATATGTTTTTATGTTATTCTGTATATTTTTTAAAATTTTATAACACTGTCCGAAACATGGATGCTAATAAACTGCTTTGGGCGAGTAAGGTCTAAAAAATCATTTGTAACTACAATGATCAAAATGTACCAGGAATGTTTCATTTAAAATAAATATTATAAATACTAAAATGTATTTAAAGTATTATAAATACTAATCGCAGTTGTTATTCATAATAACCCGATTTAAAGTTAACGTTGTATTAATAACTGCAGCTCGTTATTGATAATAATCGCTTAATCACATTATCCGCATATGTCTATATGCTAACAATCGTTTACAAACATTTATGAAATATTTTCACGGCTTATATATAAACATCTGGCAACACACAGCCATATAAATTTTGATGATACAAACATGCATACTCTCGCAAACGATGCAATGTTAGAAGAAATTAAATTGCAAAAGCATTTTTTATATTTTAAAAGGTAGGTTTTGATTCTAAAATAAACAAGTTCCTTATAGTTTAAAAGTACCCTAATAATATTAAATAACTGCTAAGATACTTTTAAATATTCTAGAGGATTATACCACTGTGACATATTTCACTTAACGCGAAACTCTAAAACTGATGTTATAAGTGTGAACAGACATTACGCATTAATTTTTGCAGTTAGTGCGCGAATGCTTTCGTTGTTAGTTGGGCAATTTTCTTTTAAAACTCCTGCTAGATAGCAAGACAGAATTCAGAATTATTCAGAGTTATTTACAATTTTTTTTCTTGGTAACTTTCTGTGAAAACATTATAGGCTAGTTTTCTTTTCAAAAACCTTCTAGATAGCACGGCATAATTCAAAATTATTCATAGTTATTTTCAATTTTTTTCTTTCTTGAAAACTTTATGTGAAAACATTGTGAATTTTGGGATTTCCATAGATAAAGCAGATTTTCAAATAAGCTTTGTATTTTTTAAAAAAAAGCAATTTTGAAAATTTGACGAGTAAAAAAGACTGATTAAATACTAAACTTTCGAGATTTAGGTATGAATAATAATATTTTGAAAATTTGCCTATAGAACTTTTAATCTACCTTACTTGGCATTTAAAGTTTGTGCAGATGTTTCAAATTTTAAATTTGTAATGCAAGAATGTTTTTTCACTCTCTTTTTGCATTGTTGAAAACATTGCAAGAAATGTTTCGGATTGAAACTATAATTTGAATATATGTATTTTTTTTCAGCAAGATCAAATACTTCAAACTCCATAGCCTTAGAAATGAATCTGGAAAATATATACCTTAATAATTCTGGAATTTATAAGTGCTTAGCAACTCCAAAGTTCGGAGACAAACTTGAGGAGAAAACTACGTACATCAATGTGCAAAGTAAGATTTTCTTCTAATCCTTCAAGTCATTAAAAAAATTTTTTTTTATTTTTTTTTTATTTTATATGATTATTTTTCTGGAAATTGCACCACAAACAAGTACAATATTTTTTTCTCAACAGAAATTCAAGAACCTCAGTTTGAAAATGAAGACTGGGACACAGAATTATTAGCCGCTGCCAATTCGATTTTGGAACTTGATTGCGTAGTTAATGGAACACCCTTGCCAAAAGTTACCTGGTATCGAAATGGAGAGCTTTTAACTTCAAACTTTACCGGCGGCAAATTTGAAGAGGATTTTCAAGTGCTTATAATCAGTCGATTGGTAGATGAAGATAGCGGGGATTATGCATGCATTGCAGAAAATGTCGCTGGAACCATTATGCGAAACATGTCCCTTTCAATTATCTCAAGTAAGCGGGTTAATTTACCATTATTTCTTCTACTGTGTATTAATAAGTCTTTTAACTGTGCATGTCACTTGCTATTAGAAATTATGGTGTCTTGACAGTAATTTCGGCGGTGATGGAACTCGTGTTCAAAATACAATTTCACCAGATTACCCAGATTGAAGTAAACATCTACGTATTGAAGAAGTAGGAAAGTTTTGAAAGGGGAATATCAACTTTGGTATTGTCCTAGTCATTTAAAAATCTTTCAAATTTATACCGCCTATCTTAAAATAGCCCTCATGTAGATTCAAAAAAGGATGCTTATCCAATCAAATTAAAATAATTGTAATTGCTTATTAAACTAAAAATAAATAACAAGAAAATTCATTAAAAGTGCATTCTTAATTAAAAATGCACTTTTATTATTATATTTTAAAAAGTAAATATTTTCATTTTAATTATCTTCTACTTTTTAGTTTTCAATCTATTATTCATTATTATAAATATTGCAAAATCTTGAAATCGATTTATTTTTTGAAATTCTCTACTAGGTGGCGCCATAAGTATGGAATCAAAATTTAACTAAGTTAATCACTCTCCTAATAATTAAACTTTGAAAATATTAAAATAGTATAATGTCATCTAGAACATAAGTGTATAGCATTTGAAAATTCTGGCACATTAGAAAGTGAGTGAAACATTAATCACAAAATTTCATTTTATCTTTAGAAACATGACACAACTCAAGCTTTTTGAAAAATGTGTTTAAAAATTTCTCTTTAAGTTTAACTTCTCTTATAAGTTTAGTCACAAAATAGGCTATGAGCATGAAGATTCAGTATTCGAGACCCATACTACAGAAGATCCACATTGTTTGTGACTCTGATGTATTTTCATGACTTCAAGAGTTTAAAAAATGATTGCAAGGCGTGCCCATTTTTTGAGTTAGTGTTTGTTCAATTATCTTCTCCGTCATATGACTACAGTTCGAAATTTCTAGATCTATTTCCATTAGTATTCAAGTGATTTCAAAACGAGACATGAATGTGAGAAATAAAACCCTTAAATATTAGATTCTGTCAAATAATTTATTCGAAGGTATTTGAGTCCATTTTCTCTGGAAGTTTTTTCATGTTTATTATTAATAAATATTTTTGTTCTTTATTTAATTTTTTGGTCGAAGAAAAATTCCATTGTTTTTTATTTATGTGCTTTCTTAAGAATAATTTAAATGATCATATATATTTCTTTCTCCTTTTTATTCACATTCACAAGAATCTGTATACATAGACATTTCATGACAAATAGAAGAGACTTCTTGAATTTTGATATGAGGAATTTTTGAGAAAATTTGCATGCATGTAAAATGCTTTTTTTTTTTTACTAAATATGTTTCAACTAAATATTTAGTTGGTGCTAGGTTGATTTTTTTAATGAAACTTTAGTGAAATAAAATCATATAACTGTTTAATCATAATTATTGAGATGCTTAAGTATCTAGTTTAGCCTCTTTTATTTAAAAAAACTTTCATAAAATCTTTTAGCGTATTACTTGGTTTTATGTTAAGTATTGTAAGGATATTTATGGGTCTGTATTAATTTCTGACATTGGGAAAAATATGCACCCCCCCTCAAACAAAAAAAAAAAAAAGAGAATGGAGATAAAAAAAAATCTTTAAAGCGTGATACTTTCCTTTAGTATTAGTGTGCAAAATGCTATTTAAAATCTATCTTAAAATGCTAATAGCAAAATGC
>JAPMOR010024672.1:242665-280788 GCA_026543865.1 Argiope aurantia | reverse complement strand
GCAAAATGCTATTTAAAATCTATCTTAAAATGCTAATAGCAAAATGCTATTTAAAATCTATCTTAAAATGCTAATAGCAAAATGCTATTTAAAATCTATCTTAAAATGCTAATAGCAAAATGCTATTTAAAAAATGCTAGATAATACGATAATTTCGAAGCTCCTAAAAAAGCAATGTCATTTCTATTTATTCCTTTGCTACAAAGGAGATGCAGTAACAATCGGTGACCTTAATTAGAAGCAAATGATGAAAAATAAAAAATAATGAAAAATCAGATATATTGCTGAATTATTTCAGCCTAAGTTAACATTGAAAATGGGTAAATGAACTCCAATATTTAAAATAAATAAATTTAAAAAGATATAAAGCCAATTACTATTGAACGCTTTGGAAATGGGAGATACAGAAGAAAAGCACTCAGCAACAGAATTCGCTAGTTTGGTTATATATGTTTTTAATTTAATTGATGTATTTAATTTAATTTAATTGATGTAAACATTGATGTATCTAATTTATGGTACTTTTTATATTAGGTGGAGTTTCTGGCCATGTAACTCAAGGTATATCTGAACCTATACATGTCGGGGTATTAGCAGCTGCTGGCATTTGCGTAGCTACTATACTTATTCTTCTCCTTTTATTTGCAAGGTGGCTTTACAAAAGGAAAGTAAGTAACTCTTTAAGTTTGTTTTTTAATAGCATTTAAGGTTATCTCGCATGCAAAGACATACAGCCTCGATTTTGTGAACGTTCTTTGCTTTAATAGGCTTTCTTCAGACGATAGGAGGCAGAATCTTCTCTTTTAAAACTATTTAACCTTGAATCTAAATTTGTAAAAAAGTATTTTTGCTGTGATTACCAGTTATTCAGATGTCGTACTAGTTAGTTTAGTTTCTGCCTAACTTTTTGAATCTTTTTGAGAATCATTTAAGGAACCCTGTCACACAGGGTATTAGAAATGTCGGATGTGAGATTTGTATGTCTTAAATCGTTCATAAAAGTTTCAAAACCTTCGGAATCCAATGTATTGAAAAGAGTTTAAGGTTACAAGCTACCAAAGTATCTGGAATGAAAGCACGATTAGAAGTTGAAGGATCGTTAAAGTCCATTCTACGAATTAACATCTCACAAGAAAGCAAGTAGGATTGTAAATGAAAATATTTTTATTTTTGTGAAATACCTGATGAGGTAACATTTATTAAGAATTGGGAAGCTCATGCTCATCAGTCCTACAGGCATCTTTCCATCATGAGTCTCCATTGGTAATCTGCCAAAACCAACAGTCCTTGGCCCCATTCTCTTAGCCCCCCCCCCCCCCAGTCAACATATCAAAAACACTTGTAACGTCAGCATTAATCGGATAGGAAGGTATGGATTGAATGGTTGATTTTTTGAAGAAAATTGAAGAATTCAAAATATTTTTGCGTTTGATGATTAATAGAATTTGCTTTGTACAATTAGAAGCGTTAATAATTACTTGGTTCTTTTTACTTTAGTTGACAGTGTATGCTGATTAAAATCGAATTTTTAGTCGAATGTCAAGAAAATTTTATTATCAACGATGCTTCCGATTGGAGTCACCAGAAAGAAAAAGTAGCTACAGCAAATCTGCCAGACTTAACATAGTTGCTAACCCCCCCTCCCCTCCCAAACGGGGTTTGCTGCTGCAATAACGGTGCTTTCACATGAGGCCAACTACTGAGCGCAATAATTGTCTTTCTGCTGCTAAGCACAGTTCATATAAGCACAGTTCTTATGACTCCGATTCTTATGACTCCCGAGTTCTTAAGCGCAGTTCATATGACTCCGATTATTGCGAGCAATAGAAGATCACGCCTACCTCAGGAAGATCACGTGACAACAATGGGGCTAGGCAAATAAGTGCCTCGGTGAGACTATTATTTGCCATTGTTCCATCGGAGTCACGGGATCTTCCAGAGGTAGATTTGGCCTACCTCTATTGCGCCGCACAAGTTGGCGTCATGTGAACGTTGCTTAAGGTACAAATATTTGCAATATAAGCACCATCAATGTGATAATCTTTATTACTCATTGTTGAAAAAATGTTTTTCTCTAAGTAAATGAGAAATTCAATGCTCATCTCTTATAACTAGCAGTGTAACCACAAATCCCTCGAATTGTCAAGCAAATAAAATAAAATACTAGTAAATAATAGATGAATATTTCCACTCTGTTTCTTAGTATAAACAAGCTTATTTTAAATGTCAAATTATATTTCATATTGATCGAAGGAGTTCGTGCTTATAGAAAGAAAATTATTTGTTATAAACAAGCCTGATTGCTCTTTTAAAATATCTATTACCTTACCTAATTATTAGTGCAAAAAAATATATTATCAACATTTAGAGTTTAATGTAAGGTTATTATTTGTCTGAAGTAACTGGGAAATAATGTTGTGTAGAGAATACATTTCTTATAGGAATTAATTTTCACACAAAATCTGCAAAAAAAAAAAAAAAAAAAAAAACAGTAATTTTAGGAAAATTATATTATTGTACTCAAATTTGGATTCATTTTCAATGAAGTGCTTGAAGATAAGATCGAACATCGATTTCCATAAAAAGTAAAATTATCATTGCTCTTCATTATTTTAATTGATAAAAAAACAAAGCAATACTGATAAGATTATATTGACATCGACTAGAGTGGCGATAACAGAGACATTATTACAAAAAAGAAAAATCATATTGAGGTTATTTCTTTATAGTTTTGTGTCAGTGGAGAGGAGGAGAGATAGGGAGGGGTTTTTGGAAGCACTTAGACCCAAAGGTTTTTCTGCTTTCAATTCCAGCTGGAATAAGAGATTAGAAACAGAGCATATGCAATGTGTCTAAGTTAAATATTATTTGAAAAATAGTTTTAATTGTATTCTTTTATATTGAAGCAAGAACGAGATAATTATATATATGTAAACACATATTTTTGAGGCAGAGTCATGGCCGAAGAGAGAGAAGACACTCTGAATTTTTAAATTTCGCTTTATTTCATCCCGGGAAATGTACAAGCAAGTAGTGAAGAGATACGTTATTTCATAGAACGACGCAAGAGCGAAAAGAGAAAAGAGAGAAAGAAACATTTATCCTCATAATTTTATACTGTGAGCTTCTGATAGGGATTTCTTTACATGTGTCGATTTAGGTAAAGGAATTATAGAGATCTTTTAAAAGAACGTGTTTAGATTGACAAATTTTTATCCCTTAACTCGGAGTGTGAGAAATTCAACAATTTTACATAGCTTCTATTGCATTAATTAAAAAAAAATTGGAATTGAATCAGGAAATAAGAAAATATTTTAGAATGAAGTCAATATGGGTTAAATTAAGAAAAAAATTAGGAAATTAATTAGAGTTTAATTTAGATTTAAAAATATCATTACATATATATATTTCTATTTTTTATGTATTTAATTTTGTAGTTTATTTCTTCTTTTAAGGCTTTACTGCTTACTGCATAAAGCTGCTTTAAAATTCGGACATTCCTTAACTAGCCTAAATTTTTTTATCGGTTTGTTTTGCTTGCTCCCGGAGTGTTAATTTAGTTCAGCATTGGTTTGATATATGAAAATATTAAGGCTACTGAATGCAATAAATTTAAATAGAATCTTGCTATTTCTGCAAGGATTGTTTTTCCACATATGTAACTGTTAATTAAAACTATCAATGAAATGTACAAATTTATCTTACTAAAGTCAATCTTCTTATAATATGGAATTATAATACAACGTTTTTCATATAATACGGTGCGAAAATTGCAAGAGCTCTCCTACAAGGCAGTATTTAATTTTCACATCAATGATTTTAAAAATTTAGACGTTAACCATTTTCAGTCACATGGTTTTCATTGTTCTACGTGTGGTAATTTCTCTTAGAATAGTTTCAATATAACACGAACTAAACTAACCGTAGTACAGAAGGATTGAATGCAATAATTGAAATAAAATTCCCCAACCGACGTAAAAGTTGTTCCACATAGATAATTGCAATTGCTTCTTGATACGATCATTGAAATTTCCAGTCAATTTAACCAATCAATGGAATATTTAGGAAAGCTACAAATTTGAAACATTCAGCATTTTCTTCATATAATACTATTTATCCTTGCCGGGCACCTTCCTCTGGCGTAATTCGGGATGAGCAATTCACGGAAAGAAGTGCGGATAAATTTCCGTTTGGATATTTATAACGGATATCCTTCGACGGGGAAAATTTCGAGAAGAGATAAGAATGTTATTGAGGGAACACGGGTATTAGCAGTAATGAGTCAACAACGGATATAAAACTTAACCTGAAACCAAAATAAGCAGATAAAATATATAATTTATTAATATAAGTTATTCCGACGCACCAGAAATTTAAAAATAATAGCAATTTTTCGTGTCCGGATTTAAAATAAGATCGAAAAGTGAATGAAGCTGAAAATCTAATATGAAGATGATAAGAATTAAAATATTTATATGCAGAGTACTGTATTCAATATATATGAAATAAATTCAATATATTCATTTTTATTAATTTTATTCTTTTTCTAATCATTTAAATTGAAATTTTAAAAAGTATTTTTACTTTACTTCTATGTTTCGTGAATTTCTGGTTTTAGCCATCCTTTTCAAGATACAATTAATACAACTTTTTTAATAGTCTAATGTTAAACTGCCGTTCTATGTAAAATTAACAAGTCTCATAAATGCTGGGGTAACATTTTTAAGGTAATAATACCTTATCAAACGCATAAAAACTCTGAGTTTCCTGTGGTTTCTTTTTCTATTTTGGCATTGGTGCTGAGATTATGTTTCTCAAGTCTCTCTGTCAGGGTTTAAGAAAAAACTTGTAAAATAGCTCAAAAGATGAAGCCTTTTTACATAAAAGGAAGAAACGAAATAAAATTGGTGAATGCATGATAATTTTCTCCATCATTTAAAGTCAACACTTCATAATATGTTTACAAAAGGACACCAAACCTTGGTGTTAGAGCATGGGGAAACGAATAGCTTTATGGAAGGAAGAAATTTAGAAAGGGACATAAAACTTCTTGCAAAAATTGCCTCCTATTTACCTTCGAATTCTATGCCTTATATGCATTACTTAAATACACATTTTGGTGTTTATGAAAATTGATCCTTTTAATGCCGTCTTAAACCACCTACATTTTGAAATTAACGCGTCTCAAACTAACTTGATTACTCTGGAATCACGACGGAATTATGTTTTCCTCAGGTAGTATTCACCTGCCTCTTAGTTTCTGAACATTTTATGCCATTCGTTTCAGCATGTTCTTAAATTCCTATCACCAAAAATTGGTATTCTCTTGAATTCTAACTTTACTGTGCTCTAAAGAGATATAATTTATTTCTAACCACCTATTATTTAAAGGATTTAAAATAATTAAAAGCATTTAAATAGTTACAGTTATACAATCAGGAATCAATTACCATTTTATAGGTTTTAAATTGACTATTGTGAATTGTATCTAATTGTATATAATTTGAAAAAAATGAATCGGCCATAATCCGTTACAGCAGACTAGTTTTAATGCTACAATTAAATTTGGAGTCAAGAAATATTTGAGTATTTTCTGACATGTTTTGCAAAATTCCCATAATCTCAAAATGAATATTTTGGAGCTGATTCCCAACTGGTTAACTGTTTAAAGATATCTTCATTAAATATACTTAGACTTGCAATAAAGTTATAATATTTATCAATAAAAGTGCAGAGATTTGACTAAAGATTTCATGATATTTCCTAAAGAGTATCATTTAGAAAAATGTGTCCCATTATATCAATGCGACATAAAAGTGCTTTACGCTTATCACCTATTATTTAACACTAGACGCCTTTGGCTACCAGCCGGTTCGCCAATCTTAATGCTCGTTAAAATTTTAATAATTAAATATTTTATGTAATTCCTACTTTAATAGCTTCTTCATTAAAATATTTTAAAACTTCAAATTTCAATTCACTCATAATATTATAAAGACCTTCAGTCATAACGTAATATGTATCTCTCTAATTTTCTGTTAGCTCCAGTAGAATTTATGCTTTAAATTAAATTTAAGTGGAAATGATAAATATGTAATTAATATAATAATATTTTTTACTGAAACAAAGCATTTTTTTTTGTAATATGATTACTGAAAACAGAGTCACTGAGCATTTAAACTTTATGGGCACTAAAAAATATCTTTCTTAATTTATGTAATATCTCAAGAATTTGACAATTTTTTTTTCAGATTCATCACGAGCAGGTCTATTAATTAACAATGTTTAATTTTAAATGCATCAAGCACTAAGAAAATAAACAGAATCGTTTAAAATAATCGGTCGAAAACAGGTAAAAAACAAAAAAAAACGATGAACTTAAACTAACATAAATACAATTTAATTACAAAAGCATACAACTAACCTAAAAATAATTTAAATCTATTCCGCTTCGGTTGAAAATAGATGTAAACAATCAGAACACAATGCGCATGCGTGAATTTTCAACGCCAGTTATGATAACGCAAATAAGTGAATTTTTCTACGCTAGTTGAGGTAACGCTATGCAGATTAGAAATTTTTAATTTCCTTTATCCTGTTTTATTTTAATTCAAAAGTACTTCAGAATGAATCTGAAAGATCGATTAAATAACAACGTTTAATTTTAAATGCATCAAACATTAAGAAAATAAACAGAATCGTTTGAAATAATCGGCCGAAAAATGTTAAGCCTAAGCCTCATTAGCGTGGGAAAAAAATGCTGAAGTCTTACTTATTTGGCGGTGGGGAAAAATAAAGATTTTTTTTTGTCGGGAAAGTTAGTTTTTAATTAATAATTAAAATTCTAATTAAAATTTCAAAAAAGGACCCCAGGTGCACATTCCCGACCTCCAAGGTATACACGTACCAAATTTGGTAGCTGTAGGTCAAATGGTCTTTTCTGTGGATCGCGAACACACACACACACACACACACACACACACATTGAGCTTTATATAAGTATAGATTTGAAAACGTTTGAAAAATATACAGATGTGAAATCTTAAAATATTCTGAAAGTTCTCAAAGACTAGGTCTGTAACAATAGAAAACGATCTTTTTATGAATTTCCCTACTGCTTTGTAAAACGTTTCTACAACAGTTTTTATCAAAAGAGAAAGTTAAAGGAAATCAAATTCAAATTAGCAAATTCATTCATCTAAATCCACCATTCTATTCTGCTCTATTTATCATCATCTGATGCTATTTCATCTACTTATCCTATTCTGATTCATCTTCTAATTGACAGAATGAAAACTTACTGCAATTTCCATCTTTTAAGTAAAAAAAAAAATCATTTAATTATGAAAAAAAAAACTGTATCAACTTAATAACTTATTATAAGGTTAAGCATAATTTCATTTTATAATCGTATTAATTAACTACACTTTCTACTTCATGAGCAGATTAAATTATTTAGTTAATAGAAATTAAATTATTTAAAAAAAATCGCACGTTACTATTTTCGAAGTAAATAATTTATCATACAATAAAACACTGCAATGGAAAAAGTCATGTCTAAAGAGAGAATTAGAAAGAATATTTCTTATTATATATTTAAATTCATATTAAAATTGTGAAAATGTAATAAGTAGCTTTAATTATAATAATCATTCAAATTTTTGAGAATAATAAAGTTTTTTAGGAGCAGAAAGAGGAATTGCTTGTAAAAAAGACAAATATTTTTAGCTTTTTTCGTCAAGAGCAGTTTATTGTTAAAAGCTTTCTACAGGAACCCGCTGTGTTTCAGTAATACAATGCATGTATTAAAAGAACTGCAGACACAATTAAGTAAATAAGTTTCAATCTTTTACAGTTTTTTGACGTATAAAAATATTGTCATTTATTTTTACTCGGAACACAAATCATTAACGATTCTCTATTAATTTTATGAAATAAGCTTCTGAAATAAACTTCTTCCCCACATTCACCTCGCTTCGCATATAGTAGCTGTTTTATTTTTGATCAGTAAGGATAATTTATCATGAATTCCTTTAAATATTATTAATTTCAGATATGCTTATGGATTTCTACTATCATTAATGTCAAAGGCAATGCATTTTTAAAGTAGAATTTATTTTAGTACTCGCTATTATTAGGTAGCTAATAAAATTCCCAAAAGATAAAAAAATGAAATGTCACTGAAAGGCGATATTAGTTATAGTTAAGCGACCAGACGTCCCAGATTAAGCAGGCAGTCCTGTTTCTACTTCGTACCGACATAAAAAAAATATTAAACTTCTTCCTTCAGTATTTAGTATGCTAAAAACACGTTAAAAATAATCAATCAATTTTAATAATCAATCGCCATTTTATTTGTTTAATTTCCAAAATATTACCGACCCTATTTCGATAAAAAAATGTCCATTGCATTTGAAAATATAATTATGCTTGATTAACAACCTGTAATAATGAATTTACTAAAATTATTTTTTTATTAAGAATGTGAATTCGATCATTAATACATTTTTAATAAATTTGCTATTGATAAAATGTCAAAAATAAAAAGACACTTTTTATCGCATATGAAACAATTAATTCTGTCAATAAACTGTTATGTTATTATGACGTGATTGTTATCTCACCATCTTTTCTAATCTTTTATTCAAATTATTAAATAAATGCCAAAATTAACCGTACACCGCCTTACAATGAAAAAAAACGAGCTTTCGAAAATCTACAATCTACAATCTGAATAAAAATTTAATTATCATTCATTATATCAAATTCCCATGACAGTTAACTAATGTATAGATCTTCTTTGATGATATTTTGCTTATAATTCGATTGACTGGCATTTCTAAATGTAGACATAATAACTCCCAAAGAATAAAGACTAATGTTTTCCTTTTACAAAGCAGATGTAAAAGGAGGAAAATGATCGACGCGAATGTATTTATAAAAACAATCATTTCATGTTTCAATGGTTTCCTTCTTAGTTCATTTAAATTCAACAGACATTGAATAATAGATTAGAGTTGTGACTTCCTTGAAAGTGTTTAATGGAACGCAACGTATGTTATAACCTAAATATGTTATTAACTCCATTATTTTAGGCTGATTCCGTTTGGAAATTTTAAGCATGTTATGATTTTGCTCACTGTTTAAGGATATAAATTGATCTGCTTGATCTTCGTTATTTAAATTTAACCTAAAAATGACATAAGTGCCACCCCGACCTCCCCTTTAGAATCATGGATGTTTAAATACTTCAAATAAAATTATAGATGTTTAAATAAAATGATTAAATTTCCTAAATTTTAGTCTGAGAAGCTGATTAAGTACTGTGGGAGAATGATTCCGAAAAAACAAAGCAAAGGAAAAAAAAAGCGCCAACAAATAAATAAAAGGAACACAAAAATATTCAGAAATATTAAGATAGTTAATTATCAAAAATTGCGTAAGATGTAAAGAAATAGAAATATTGTATATTACTATTATTTTCACTATTTTCCCTTCAAATTGATTCCTAGATTTTGCTCACATTCAGGGCACTATATTACTTGTATAGTAAAAATTAGTACACTCATTTCACTTATTTAAAAATTCAATCTAGTAAATATTTTCCTCTTAATTTATACAATTTATAAATAAAAAAACGTGGGTAATCCAGAACATTTCATTCAATTCAGATTTTTTTTCTATCACAAATTTATAAAAAAATGTCACGATTGCACTGGATAATCCATGATTTGTGATCATTTCATATGTAAGGAAAAGTTTAGGTAAATTCACTTCAGTTTTATATAAAGTTAAATCCCCAGAAAGTCCAATTTATTTGATTACTTTAGTTTTATATCTATCTCATTTTTGAGATTAAATCTAGGGAATCTTTCTTAATATGAATTATTTACATTTAAGTAAAATACTGTTTCGTTCAGTGGTAGTATGATGGTTCGGCTATGTACAAGAAGTCAAAGATGTTCAATTGAAATTCGAGACAAATCCAGAACATGTTTCTCCCCGAATTCGAATCAAATCCCGGAAAAGTCCGACTAATTTGACTACTTTAGTTTTATCTTAAATGAAATACAGATCTACCGGTTGCCTTAGAAAGGATTACTTTTTCAGCTTTCTTACAAATTTATCTAAATTTGAGCTACTTAAATTAATGTCAATCCATTGTGGAATGAATTTAGATTTGAGTAAACACAAATAACGAGAATATCTGCCGGCTTCTTCAGTGTAAGCAGATAAAATATAACTTAGAAAGTCACATTGATTTGAGGCATTTCATTTAATTTCTACTGGAAAAAAACATCATTTAATGAGCAATTTTCGTAGAAGAATCAAATTAATTTAACGAATAACGAATATTTCAATATTATGTTCACATCTGGTATGAAGATGTGTTTTTTATTCATACGAGATGCGAAAAAAAAAAAAAAGGAAAGAAAAAGTGTGAGAACGCAGAAATATTCATCATTCACTGAATTTACTTCCTCTTCAAAGATTGCAAATTAGGTGATATTGCTCGTGAAGTGATGTGTTTAATTGAATTCCTCCGTGATTGTCATCATTCGCAACTTCATTTTCTTATCATGCTTTCCTGTTTTAATAAGCGTTTTAAGACGCTCAGATTTTTTAAAAATTCATAATTAGGACTGGATTATTATTACAGTAGAGCTCCTACTATCTGCTCCAGTTATCCGGAATGATCACCAATTGCCTGAATCGAAAAGAAAAAAAAAATCCACAAACAAGACTTTCTAGACTAAAAACGAGTACAGATAGCGAAACAACTAACTTTGACACAAGTAAAAACTGTGAAATTTTTATACGATATGCAAGTACAACAAAATCTCGATTATTTGTGCAACTGAGTAGCGCGTCAATTGCGTATGTGCGAATTCCATGGATCATCCGAAAATGGCTGAAAGAGCACACAAATTAACACAAAAATGATTTTGAACAATATTTATTTAAATTTGGGGGCCTGAAAGTAAAATTATAATGAATAAAATTTAGATTTATGCACTTACAATTTGTTGATTAGCTTTTTTTATTTAAAAATCGATCAGTATTTTTATTTTTTATGTTAGCAAATCCTTTTTTATTAGTGATTGAAACAAGATTTGAGCATAATTTATTAGGAGTTTATAGCATATAAAATACAGACTAGAGTCTCACTGATTTATTATCATTTTTACACCAGAATTGAATTGAATGAAAAATTTAAGATGGCATGATCGAAAGAAATAATTTTAATTGTTTGAATCAAACACATTAGCTAGAACTTTAAACTAATGTTAGAAGCTTTTGTTTCATAAAATTATGGATAGCTGATGCTGTACTGTATTTTCAAAACTCTAATGCAAATTTCCTTCCAGATGGAACAATTCCTTTCAAATTTCATTCAAATGGGAAAACAATGTATAAAATATTGTGTAAGAAATATTTATAATGCAAAATCGAATTTTGCATTAGAATCGAGAAATGGATATTAATTAAATATTGGATTGCTTAAATCCTAATATTTAAAAGGAAGACTAAAAATTATACTGATCATTGTCCTTATAATATGAAAATTGCTTTCTTGAAAGTGTAAATTTATATTTCTGACAAAAGTATTAAAATATATTGCTCATTTATTTTAGTACTGCATCACTGATAAAAAAGACAAGCTCTTTACTTCATTTTTTATCACACATGTCTGGACCTCACAAATCATTCAGGAAAATTTAATGATAAATATAAAGTGTACGTGAACGGCATTTTTATCCTTACACAATTCACAGATTTGTAACTTATTCAATGAAAAATATAATGCCACTAAGTAAGAATGGGAAATTTTTCACGTGCATTTCAATTTTGTCTACTGTTAGTCGGGAATTTCAGTAATATTTTCGTGAAGCGTGCAGTTTGAAATAATAATTCACCCGCCATGCTTTCAAGAAACAAACCAAATTTGCACTTTTATGCAGATAACGAATTGTATTATTTTAAGTTGAAAATTCATGACTGATGTAAAATTCAAAATAAATAAAAAAATAAAAATAAAAAAAATGTAAAAAGAATGAATATTTTTTTTAATATAAAAAAAAACTTTGAATAACAAAGTTTGTTATCCATTTGCATCTGAATTAGAGCCTGTTATTTAAAAATTTCTGCTTATATTATGAATTGGATTATTACCTTGGATAATGTTTCGATTTTAAAAGAAAAAAGTGTGAATATTTCGTGTCGATTTGAATTATTCTATATCCTGCACTCTATAATTCTATGAAATTTCTCTTTCAATTATATATCTTTATTAAAAATTATTTATCCCTACTTGGTTAATCGTGCAATACGTCTCTAGACTTTCTCAGCTTTATTTCGTAGAAATCAATCACGAGCCGGAAAGCAACTTATCACGAGCCAGTACTTAGAATTCTGTTGATGTGTCTGCAATTACATAATATCTATCTTCTCTACTTCGTCTAATTCGGAGAAATTTTTGAATTAACTTTTAAAGGATTGAATCTATTGATGATAGAGAACTCTCTAATAATTCATGCCAACATGTTTTTTAATTAAGTAAAGGCAGACAAACAATGAAAAAAATTATCGCTGACAATATAATAATTTTAACTGTTGTTGCCGTATCGTGTTTATTTACAATAACGTATCTGACAAGTGTGTAAAAATTTGATGTTAGATGTTTGAAAGCGGTAATTAAATCTTTAGTATAAATGCGTTTGAAGGCCAAATAGTAGCTTGGATAAGATTGTCTTAAATTGTGGTAGATATAACACAAATTGTAAATTACATTATTTTTGAGGATACGGTTTATGCATAGAAGAATTAAATAAGTGTTCAAATTGAAAACAAGATGCTACCATTTTGACAATTTATTTTATTATTTATTATTAAGTTTCATACATATTTTTTCCCTATTTTTCACCCACCTTCAAATTGATTAGATTCGGTCACATTGTCAGTTTTTTAATTAAAGCTATGGTTTAATCCTGAAGCGAATTACAGAGACAAACCCATTTGTAGCATTAATCCTCATCAAAAATATTTTTAGTACTATTCATTCATCAATAATAATATTTTCAGAAGTAACAATACCACTTATTGCATTCGAAGTGCTTAAAAGAATCCCCTCCATCAACTAGTTGCAATGATTCCGTAGAGGAGTTTGACAATTTTATATAAAATCTCCAACAAACTCGTTTGCTCTTCTATTTTCGTAATGTAAAAAAAATCACCAAACTTGTAAATACTAATTAACTTTCCATCCCATAAAACAGTGACAAGATTATGTAACATTCTCGAAAAATTGTAAATGGAAATTCAAGATTAATATTAGTGAATGTCATTACAGCATAGTTGGAAGGTTGACATATTAAAGCTTTATTTAAATGTTTGGGGTTTTTTGAAAGACCATGTAATGTACAATATATTTTTTAATTAAAAATTAACTTATAAAGTATTTAATTTCATGTATAAACAATTTAATATTTTCAGCATACTTTAATGAAATTACAAGGATTCAACCATCAGCTCTTTCAAGAAGGTCACTTTGGAATTTATGATCCCAATATGCCTATAGATGAACAAGTAGATCTGCTGCCATATGATAACAGATGGGAGTTTCCTAAAGAAAATTTGAAATTTGGTAAGTTATTTCAGTATGAGTATTGTGTATAGCAGTACTACACGACTATTTAAAAATAATTCATTTTCTCACTGAAAAGAATATGCCTACAAATCAAAAAATTAAATTCATTTTCTTGCTTTTTGGATCTTTTATTCAATAAACGTGTCGTTCAATCTATACCTACGAAGTGGGTGAAAATATAAGGCCAACTTTAAGAGGTGGTAGAACACAACATCATAAAAAAATCATAGATTTCAGGGATTGAAATGAAGCTCTAAAGTATTTGAGCTGGTAAGCAAGTTTAATAATACAGTTTTTTGTTATTTTCTGGTTGAAGGGGAAAAAATAAGAAAAATAATCTTCGTCTACAAAAACTAACCCTTCTTCAACTTTATCTAACGCAGAGTGCATGGCCCTATGAATCTCTCTCTTGCTTCACAAGGTCATCACTTCTCAGTTTCAACGCCTCAGACAATAGAGGAGTTTAAAAGAATGAATGAGTCGATATGCATTTCATGTACACAGCAGCAAACAATAGCATAACGCTATAACTATTGTATGGAGAGCGTTTCTTGTGTAAGTGGTTATCAGATATTAAAATAGTTATGAGCTTGCATCCCAAATTTTGTAAATCAAGACTTTCTTTGTTATTTTGTTAGTATTATGATGTTAAGAATAGAGCAAGCTGTTCCGAATATTAATATCATAATACCATGCGGCCTTCTCAGAAGTCTTTATAGAGGTATGCCAAATCCCTCGGCAGGAAGAAAATTCATAATATTGTGAAAATAAACCAAATCCATTAAAGAACGTTTCAATAAAAATAAAACTTTAAGAAAAGATGGAAAACATAAGGCAAATGAAATGGTTCTTTGTGCTTCTAGAAACGAGATATCCTAGAACGCCCAATCCTACGATTTATTGCCGTCTGTGCAGTGCAGATGTTGTGAGCTCCATCCCTTTTCTCGCTCACACCCGAACTACTTGGGTGAACTTACTAATTTTAGCTGATATCAGTTGCCACCATATTTGTGGAAAGTTTACAGTCAGCTTGGAGAAAACAGAAGGACGAAATAATTTGGGGGTCGAGATCAAAAGGTTTTCGACAGATCGGGATATTCTCTCTTGAACAAAGAGAGCCAATTTGTACAATACTAGTTGAACTAATTTAGTTTTCTCATTCTCAATGTAATGTAACCAGATTTCAGGCAATTCACAGGTAATCAAACTCAATTTGATTAACTTGACACGCCTGATATTGCATTATAGCTTACTGCTTTTAATTAATAAATCCCAAAAAACTGATATTAAGAAAAGGTCCTGTAAAGATTATTGATTTTGATTTTCCTAAAAACCGTTGCCATCGCAAACTTGGAACTTATTTTTACAAAAATAGTTCAAAAACTATTGCTTAATTACTCCAAATCAGTTAACTTTGAACATTGGTTTACTCCAAATCAGTTAACTTTGAACATTGGTTTTGTCCTATAATTCTTACAGAATTCTTTTAGACGTAACATAACTGTTAATTCAAGGTTTTAGCAACTGGCAAAATTTATCACTGTTAAATATTATGAGATAATTCTCATATTATTTTTAAAAATTGGCACGATTTAATTCAATAAAGCATCCGAATATACAATTGAGAGGAAATTACAAAAACCATATACCTAAAAAAAAAAATTACACTGTATAGCCTTCACTAACTGTGCTACTGAAGTATTGAAATGCCAAGTTATCCAACACTTATCTTTTCAGGGCTCATGCTACAAATAATTTCATGCAAAATATGAAAACTCGAACTGCTAAAAAAAAAAAATTGGTTTAACTATTGCGAATGAAAATGAAAGATTAAAAATTAGAATCCAGAATTTTTGAAATAATGTAACATTTAAAAATATTTTTCTATAAATTTAGATACTACAAACATGTACAACTTACACATATAAATCTGTGCAACTAACGCATGCCATCAGAAATTTATCTATAACTGTACGATATGTCCCTGTTATTTACGATAAAAATGAAAGTTAAATTTTGATGGTCTTCGTGGGCAAGGCTATAATAGTTTTAACATGAAAGGTGTTGAAGTAGCGTTCAAATACACCTAAGATTTGATTCCTAAAACACTTCACGTATCTTATGCTTCTCAGTCTATAAATCTAATGATTAATCATAGCCATGTTTTAAAGTCTGTTAATTTCCCAATATTGCTCAAAAAATTAATATTTTCTTTTATTAAATTATGTAAAACACGGGAAATACGTATTTCTTAATTTTAACAGTACATTAAGATATTAATTAACATACTAATAAATTTAATATTTTGTTTCATTTAAATAATACTAATACGACTGAAGAAAATTTTAAAAATTCCTAACAGTTTTTTTTTAAATTTCGTTTAAAGAAAAACAAGATATAAACTGAATGAATTTTTCGAAAATATTCATATTAATTTAAAACTTTAAATGCTTTGTTACCTGATAAATACTTCCTCAAAATTATGAAACATTTTGGAAATTTTTGAAAAGTTTAAGAATTTTATTATCGTAATCCATTTTTGTGGCAACTGGAGAAAGAAATTTTTCAAATTAAAATTATAATTAAGAATTATAATTTTAAAAATGTTTAGTTGGATTTTCAGTAATTTCGATTGCTAGAGAAATCCTGAAAACTATCGATGCCAATGAGGAGTTTTTTATGTCAAAAGGTAGAATGGGTAGATGCATCAAAACATATGTCTGTTCCAGATGTAAAAATTACCATAGCTAGATATGTAAACAGTTCAGCCAGATATAAACAGAAGAAATATGAACACACATTTGGTTTGCCTCAAATCACAACACAGTGTGGGCTGCATCATAAAAAGTTGAGATAAAAAAAGCTTCAACGATATAAAAAAATAAAAATAAAGAACTTCTGCATACTATTTATGTCGCTTGGAAGTGCCAGAAGTCTCCTGGAGTAGAGTGTAGAACGTCAGATTTTTCAATAACTTTTTTTTAATAACAGATGAAGGATCATTTGCACATGATGGTGTATTTATTATCCACAATACACATGTTTATGGAGTAGTTTATGCGCATAACTATGAATCGTGAACAGGAAGCATCCACGATCAACCAGTAGAATTTTATCTTATGCCGGAATTATTTGATGGGAGAGCATGACTGATTTTTCCTTAAGAGATTCAAACATATTCATTGGAATATGTTAAAACAAACATTTGAAAATATGTATATAAGGTTCTAACAAACAAGGCACTGCCTCATTTTAAGATATTAGTAACTGTTAGGACGTCATTTCTTTAGGTCGATGAATTGGACACAATGGTTGCAAAACTTTTTTTTTATGCACACTCAAGTTTTTTCATTTTACGTAGTAATCTTAAAAGTCTCTTAAATGAAATTTTGAATTACAACAGAAAACCACAGCCAAAATTTCGACTCTACTGCAGAATACGCAATGTGTAGTGTGTTTGAGAATTTTGCCAATTATTACATTATTTAATTTACATCCAAATTTATTGTAATAACCAAATATGCCGAAATGCTTTACATACTTTTAAATCTGAATTATTTTTAAAATCAAAATCTAACTTAGTCATACTCAATGTTTCTTCTGAATTAAAAAATATTTTAAAATAATTAATATAATAATTAATTAATAATAATAATAATAATTATTTACCTTCTATTTTTGATAATTATTTTCAGTTTTCCAAACATTTGTAAGCAACAACAACAAAAAAAGCTGTTTTAATGATTCAAAAACTTCTTTCCATGTAGGAAGAACTCTTGGACAAGGTGCTTTCGGAAGAGTCGTTAAAGCTGAAGCATTTGGATTAAACGATTACGAAAAATCAACTACAGTTGCTGTTAAAATGTTAAAAGGTGATTTTAAATATTTAATCACGTCGTATTTTATAAATTAGATTTTAAAAGAAAATGTGTACATTTTTCACATTTCAATACTTAAAATGAAATTCTTTTATGTGTTTTGAAAAAAAAGAATTTTTACTGAAATTTTTCAAAAGAGAAAAAGCTTTTCATAAATTCTTTAAACATTTTATACATTGTTTAATCTTTAGTTAGCTCATTTCCTGAAATCTTCTTTGTATTTTCCTAAATGTTAGACTTGGACATGAAATAAAACCTTACGTGATAGTCTTACTTTGTTGACTAAGTAGTAGCTGAGCCACAGTTTTGATTGCAATCTAACGAACCATTTAGTCTTAATATATAATTTATAAATATAATACATAGTTAGATATATATGAATAATTCTACATGCATTATTCAACTTCAAAATTAAAATGAATGATAAATTAAATTATAATTAAATAAAGCAAGGCAGTATTGCTAGATATTTGAGATATCTAGACATCCCTTTTTATATATTTTAAAATGTAGATAAAGAAAATTTCTAAATTACTTATTTGGTACACAATGTTCAGAACTCCCGTTATACTAGAGTAATTGAGGAAAAAATTTTATATCAAAGAAAGGAATTTTGCTACTTAAGCTTGAGATACCATTTGATTCAAGCTATTCTGGTAAATGAAATTTTATAATTTTAGTAAAAGTAACTACGTCACTGTAAAGATTGCACTGATACACCGAAATTTCTATTCAATTTCAAATTTTTAACACTGAGAACTAAAAAATTATAAATGTGTACTCAGGTGAGTGTCCAAAATTCACTTGGGGGAACCGAGTACTGGTAGGACTTCTGCCATTTAAAAAGTAACTCCTATAATCCCTAATTCCAAATTTTACAATAGGAGGGGGAAAAAATTGATTTTTTCAAAACTAATGGATACGGATAGTTCTGGTTCATATTCACCTCTGGAACCGCATTTTCAAAAGTTTAGTTAGTTCTTGCAGACTTTTATAATTGAAAGAGGTGATGTTTTTTATTTAGCGAAGATATTTCGTATCTTTCATCCTTCAAAAGTTGCATTTAGCTTCACAGACATGCATGTAGAATAACTGAAAAAGGATAATACAGGATATTTCCTTCAAGTGGTAACAAACTCATAGAGGTAACAATAGGTATCAAGAATTGCCATAAAACATTGTATCACAATTTATGCATAATTGATGAAAATTGCGAAAATGCTAACGCAGATTGTGGCACCGGGAATGACAAAAAATGCAATAATGAATACAAACTGCATTTACTTGATAGCACGGTTACTGCACAGTTTGTATTTTACAACATTATTCAAAAAATATTTATTAATAAATGCAATGATACAGTAACTTTGTCATAGTTAAATTTTGGCCTGTGGGCAAAATTAAATGCAAGAAAGGGACGAAGAGAAATAACTATAGAAATTATTCGTGACCGCGAATTCATTGCTTAACCGAGAACGACGCGTGGGAGAAATGATTTACGTTATTTTACGAATTATTACGAAATGATTTATTGATTACATACATTAATTTTTACGCTCTCACTTGTCATTGGCTTTAAAACGTTTTGAGCAGCAATCCAATGGATAAAGTATAATGAACATTTTGAGGAATTATAATAAGATAAAACTAGGAAATTACAGCTAGGAGAAGCTTTCAAACTCAGAGTAAGTTAGTAATGTGAAATCGATACTGGCTTTCCCCGCTTTACCTTATTCATAAACACGGAAGTCGAAGACTTCTGCAAGTAAATGTAGATTGTTCACTGTAAAAGTAAAGCGAAAACACCTCTCTTTAATATGTCTCTTGAAGCTTTAAGTAAAAAGAAACATTCCTATTTTTAAGAAACAAGATATTATGGTTCCTGATAATATAGCCCCTACATTAAATTCAGAAAGGAAACATTTTAATGGAGTGTTTGTGTGATGTGAAAAAAGTCATATGCAATTCAGTTGATTATTATTCCTGTCTTTCATTTAATTTAAAAACATATTTACTAACATATTCTTTTTATATATTTTAAGCATGCATTCAGAAACATGCAATTACAACAAAATTGTATTAAATTTGGAATAATTGTATTTGTAAGAGGAATTATCCTTTAATAACTGTTGTCATTTTAATCTTAAAAGTATTTAGCATGTATTAGAAAATTAATAAATTAAAATCAGTCATTTGAAATTATTTTATTGAAACTATAGTTTCACATGGACGTTATAATAACCCCTTGTTCAACGAATTTACCCAATTTCCTAATTAGATGATACATCCTATTTAGGACATATATTATTAATTTAATTCCTATAAAATATAAAAGCATTTAAGATAATGAAGCGTTTAAAGGGATTCTTACATTTTAAATAAACTGTTTAATACTTTCATCTAATTGGAGATTTAAAATGAAAAATTCTGTCATTAGATGCCTGAGTCAGAGCTGTCATTGTATGTTAAGGGATTAAGTAATTTCTAATGTACTCAAAGGTGTATGTATATTTGTCTATATTTGCTTACCTCTCATTATAAATATTAAAGGCGAAGTGCATATTCAAACTTTTAATAGAAGAGACGGAAAATAAATTCATGAGCTTTGCTACATATCATTTATTCACATGGATGTAAATTATTTTAAGTAACTTTCTCGGTGATTAAGTGTATATATGCATTTGATTTTGTTTGTTTGTCTCTATTTATAAATGTTAAATGCGAAATGAATCTTCAAATCTTAAATAGAAAAAACTAAAAATATATTCGCTAGCTTTTATATGCTCCAATTATTTTTCTCATTTTGCAATGTCTGTCATCTTTGCCTTTCTATTTTTATATTGAAATCAAAGATCTCAAAACTGTCATCTTAGGTTTTATAAGCAATTACACAATTCAGGACATTCATTTTTTTAAACATTTCCTGTTAATACAGACAGAGGTAAATGGTTAGTAAGAAAATTGCAGCAACTTTTTTATAAATTTGTAAGAATAATTCAAGAATATAAACACTTCTAGTAAATCAACGACAATTTTTTGAAGGAAAACTATAAAACTATGTAAAAATAAGAAATTAACTCTCTTCAAAACTAGTACATTTTTCAAGAGTAAATTTTACAGATAGCTATTTTTAGAATAAGTTTTTATGACAGAAACTTTCTTATAAATCAGCATTACATGATATGACCATTAATTTCCTAATGGCAAAGACTTCGAATTTATCTGTCAATAAATTTTTTCATTCTAAATATAAAAGAATTAGGAAGATAAACTAAAATTAAAGACTTGCAATGAATGAAATAATTCATTTAAAATATTAAGTTTAATAAAGTAAAAGTTATGTAGAAATTCAAACAAACCAGCTGATACGAGTCTTTAAAAATTCTTCATAATGCAATACAAGTCCTAATTGCTAAAAAAATTAAGGTAAAAAAATATTTTTTTTTGCTCCTTACTTCTTTTACAATTCTAAATATAAAAGTTTAGAATGAAAAAAATGTAGAATGTATACGATTGTAAAGTTTTGTGATTACTTTAAAGTGACATCTTCAATGTAATATTAAAACAATTGAATATAATGCTATAAGGTTACAACAGTCGGGGAAACGCTGAAAGTTATTTAATGAGCAAAAGTTGCCAAAGGATTGATAACAATACTTATTGACAGAAATACAGAATAATATTTTTCAACGACTGCCTGATGCTTAGAATAAAAATAAGATTCGAATGATATTTATAATATAATGTCTTCCAGTGATAATAAGTTGCACATTGAAATATTTAATATAAAAAAATCTATTTCAGAAAGAGCTGATATCAACCAACAAAGAGCGTTATCTGCCGAATTAAAGATCCTAATCCATTTGGGTCATCATGTTAATATTGTTAATCTCATGGGTGCTGTTACGAAGAATATTGAAAAAGGTAAAGAGAATTGGTATTGAATTTGTTAACAAAGGTATCGTCGTCATTTTGGTTATGATTTGCAATTTAATAAAGCCTGGTTATAATTTTTGTAGAGTTTTTAACTAGGCAAATTTTTTATTCCATATGTATATATACAGTTTCTCTCTTTAGATACCCCTGATGACTAGTGAGGTAACAGTCATATTGTATATTAGATTCCAGATTCTTCATTATTCTAATTTCACGCGTAAATAAATATTTATAATATGCAATTAATAAACTAATAAAATGATTTATATGCCGGTAAACTATTGGTTGTGTTTCCAAACCCTTTCATCTAGTGAATGGAATATGTTAGTTATCCAATCAAGCAAATATTAGATGTTTTTAGTCTCTTTGGTTTATCATATTCCTTGTCTTTACTAATGATAATATCGCATTTTAACTAGATAACTCTTGAAAAGCGTGGTTCTTTGTAAAAGTCATTATGAAAATCTAGTTATTTTCAATTGGTTATTAAATACTTATTCCTTTGTTATAGTTAAGCAATTAAAAATTAAATTATAGCAACAATGATGATGGCCGTCCCATTACAATTATAAGAATCCTATCCTTAACAACAAAAGGATATAATGCCAACAAAGTATGTCCACCACTGCAGTGTATGACCTCTCCCCACATAAAAAAAGAAGAATTTTAGACTGTAGGCAGATCATGAAATAATTTCCTGTTTATTTTAAAGCAGCGACTTAATTTGAGAAATATAAATATTATTAAAGGCATTGCCTTCTGTTTAGTTTAATGACAGTTTGAAAGACATTACCCCAAATAAAAGTTATGTGTTATTAAATTATTTGTCACAACCAATCCATATGAATTTAAACAGTTGAATAGCGGTTAGAGAAAAGAGAGAGTAAATGCTCCGGCTTCAGTTTTAAGGGGCACCGTCTAAACAAAACGCAAGTGCTTTTAATTTAATTTTTAAAGTCGTATATGATAAGGAAGCAAAGTAATTAGATTAGTAAAACCAAATCCTTTGCACCATTTGCACTTGTTAAGCCATTGATGACGATTGATAGTGACAGAAATACTATAACTCGAACGTCACTTACCCTCTTACGCCACTGCATATACAATTATTTCATCCACTCTATCGAATTTCGGGGAATTTAAATGGCCAAACTATCACAGACAATAATTTGGGAACCGTGTGGGTCACGGAGGCGTTAAATAATTACGGAACCATTGTTACGTAATCGGGTGGGAGGGGAAATTTATTTTTCCCATCTAAAAATAGAAATTGTAAAATAAAAGCTTCTCACAGTGAAGAAATCTTTCCCAAATATTTCAGTCCTTTTTTACTAGCCAAATATAGTGATAATGTATTTTTAATTTCAGGTGAACTTTTAGTAATGGTGGAATACTGCAAGTATGGAAATCTTCGTAATTATCTTCTTCGGCATCGGGATAAATTTGTTAACGAGACGGATCTATATAATAGAAGCCCTGTTCCATTATCAGATAGCCCACCGCTTGACAGCGGCGTAACATGCTTCACGGAAGTTAGATTTGATACTTTTATGTCTTCGTCTGGTTCAGGATCTACAGTGTTTGCAGTGGATAATCCTAATTATAGGTAATGCATTTCTTTTTAAAGAATACATCGTTTACTGATCTAATTTTTTTACGAAAATTAATAATACGCATTAGAAATAAATTAATAATTATAAGTAGTTGTCGTTGTTTCTGTAACTATCCTGCTTACAAAAATTAGGGAATAATTCAAAATGTATATGAAGATATAAAACAAAGAAGCTTTTGATTTTATTTCTGAAACAAGAATATCAGAAAAGCAAATGAAGAGTAAAAGAAATTTGTTCGATTACACAAATAAGATGCAAAATCAATTATCGTGATTGAGTAACAAATTGCATAATTGGTTGTGTGGGGGGTGATCAGAAGCACGTTAAACTGGGCGAGAGTGCCATACGTTAACTATTTAGTAAGGTATATGATGATCCAAGACTTCTAAAACACGCCGACATACATAAGGATTTTAAAAATAAAATTATCTGATTGTTCTTGTAAAAGCCTTCACCATTCTTACTCCAGGGCAACTTCCAACCGAAGAAATGTTATGGAAGGTATTCCACAGTTTTCTAGAGATCGTTCCAGTGCATTCCACGAGTGATTAAATAGGATGCAGGTTTTGAAAACTTGTAGGCCTTCTGAAGCATGTTATTTACGAAATGCACACTGTGAAGTATTGCATTATCGTCCAAGAAAAGTTGTTTCCGACTGCTACAATGTAGGCTGCAGGTAACATTTTGATATTTGACAGTAGTCAGCAATACTTTCTGATAATGTGGAACTAGGTACAAACACTAGTATCAATACTAGTCCACACCATTATTCTACCACCATTAAAGGAGTCACTTTCTAGCACGTAAGCTCTCCCAGGTTTTTCATGCAATGCCAAATCAGGGCATGTTGATTATCAGGATACAAACTAAACATGATCCATTAGAGAAAAGAAAAGCTGATCACCAATCACTGTGATGATGATGATGTACATAAGCTCATTTTCTATGGTCTTTTTGGTATTCAGCAAATAACGGAATGTATGCCATTGGCCGAGCATACAGTTCAACGCGATGGCTCTGATTTCATTATGTCCTTGGTGCATATCCATCGTCTATAGGCAGAAAGAAGCCGTCCCTACAGTTCTGTTTTGCGATTGATCCTTCTTGCTGGGAAGATCGAGTAGCTGTCATTTGTTGCTGTTGGATAAATGTATGAACCTTCATGAATTTACTTCATACTCTACCATTATCTTAAAAACTATTCCAAGCTCTTCTAACCACACTTTGAGATGTTCCAGGTGTTTTTACTACTGTTGTCTGTATTCGGAAAGCTTAAAGAAATCCTGTGATTTTCCGTTTGGGAGAAATGTGATGCATTGCAAGAGTTGAGGAATTTGAAAAATGTTCACTTTCAAGATGAGTAAACGTGCAGATACTTCAGTACTTTCATCCTTTTAATATACTCTTAGCTAAGTAGGTGAATTTCGTTGATGCAGCGTTGAATTTCCTCCTTCAAAGCATGCGTGCTTGTGGGCATGTTGGCATAGATCTTTGACTTCAAATAACCTCATAAAAAGAAATAGAATGGTATTAATTCACACGATCTAAGGGGCTAATTCTCAAATTTTCGAACTGTGGCTGCTAGAATTTTATTATTTTTGAAATATTAACCAACAATGAAAACACGATGTTCTGCCTTGTAACGCCCCATTTTTACTAACCCTAACTATCAGCTGTCAAATGGTTTTTTTAATAAGGTTGCCAACGCTTTACTGCACGAATGGCGAAAGATTCAAATTTGCGACAATTTTGGGATACCCTTTAGTTGTGGAGTTATTTACATGTTACGGGACAAACTGAAGCACGCGTTTGTTTTGAGCCCTTTTACAATGCAAAATAGACACTTTTTTCTTTTTTATATTGCGCACTAAAGTGTGGTTGTTACTTTCGGATAGTCATACAATGCCATCTTACTTTACCTTCATCTTTAACTAAAATAATTATGATTGGATTGTTTGATTTACGTTAGGTGAAATAATATATTTTAATAGGCCTACATGACCTT
Source organism: Argiope aurantia (assembly GCA_026543865.1). Lineage (NCBI taxonomy): Eukaryota > Metazoa > Arthropoda > Arachnida > Araneae > Araneidae > Argiope > Argiope aurantia. Next base: position 255,708 of record JAPMOR010024672.1, on the reverse strand, counting down.
TCCTCGTTTATATTACCATATAAAAATGATTTATTTTGGTAAATCTGACCGAACGTTAAAGTTATTTAAGACTCTCTCGAATCATTCTGCTAAATGAATCGATATTTGTTTCGTACATTGAAAAAAAAACTGCATAAATAAATTTGTACAAATTTGTTTTTAATTTGTCACAATTTGTAAAGAAACTTGTTTTATTTAATCGGCATCTGTTTTAAAGGAATTACATTTTCTTCAGAATTGCGAACATTTCAAAAAGTTTACAGCTCAAAATATTAACATTTACTTATAACCTATTGGAAAACTGCTCAGCCAACATTTTTAAATTTAAATGCGCATATCACTTCAGCTCTGTATCAGATTTAAAAAAAGAAAGCATTAGGTAAACGAACATAAAATATTCTAATATGTGCCCATAAGAAGTGGATTTTCAATAATTCAAGGCTGGGAACGAATTTCCTTTTTCACAGGAGAAACTTTTTTTTTAAATTTTAATATCTTTCTTTCAGACAAAGAGTGCAAAGTATTGTAAGCTCAGATCCAAAGGGCTCCTGCAGTAGCCATATTATCGGACGTTCAATGAGTTGCTCATCTAGTAACGACAGCCGATATTACTGTCGGGTAGACAGCCAAGAGCATGTAATAACCACATCAGATCTCTTGTGTTTTGCATTCCAGAGCGCTTGTGGTATGGACTATCTGGCGTCACGGAAGGTAACTTTGAACATTATAAAAACAATCAGGAATTGCTTGTTACATATATTAACGAATAAATCTTTTTTTAATGGATATATCATATGTTACTTCAACATACTGAGAAAAATATCCTGTTTTAAAAAAGCATAGAAAAAATTAAATTCTATTCAATGATTAGCTATTAAATATATAAAAATAAAATAACTTCTTAGTATGAAACCAATTTAAAAAATTAAATATGATATACTACAGAATAAAGATAAAATTAAAATGCTTTAGAGCTAACATTCACTAAAAACTTTAAAGCATTTCTAACAAATTTTCAAATGAAACTATAGTAAAAATATTACAAAATTTAACTCTGTATAAAAAATTATATTTTAATAGCATAAACACGATTTGTGATCAATTATCGAAAATAATCCGTTCAAAGATGTTCATTATTTGAATCGTCGGTTAACAACAATTTCTTATGAGAAATTCATTCCGGAGATTCAAAAATTAATTTAATAATTCCATGACTTTTTTATCATATTTTTTACATGTAATTATAATATTACATATCTTACTTAGTTTCGTCAGTAAGTATAATTCTTGACATTCCATTCTTTTTATTCTCCATAATAATATTATTAATTTCTTTAATAGAACATCCAGAAAAGCACTAAAAAACTCAGAACAGAAATCAATCATGTGAAGGTCAAATGATCTGCAAATTCTGTCAGAACTTGATTCAAAAAACTCTTCACAGATATACATTTGTGTCCAAAATTAAAGTTGCAAATTTGAGATATGTGATATCTCGAATAATTGTAATAAAATTTTGTCCCTAAGGTCTAATACAAAGAGACAGTGGAGTAAGAAAATAAATGAGAATAATTTTTTTAGAAATATAAATGAGACTAAAAACGGTTACATAATGCCGGATATTTCTAGAACAATCTTGCGTTTTGAATTCTTGGAATCGTTTAGATAGGGGTCCGAGATGGAAAGCCATCAGCAAGCTTCAAGCTGGTCGGTATCAAGCAAAAGTCACTGATTGCTTAGGAGTGTCTATAATGGTAATATCAAGGTTATGGAATCCATTCCAAACTATGGCACCATCATCAGGAATGTTGCTGATTAAAGTCATCCAAGTTGACTGAAGTCATAACGATATCTTCTGATAGATGATATGCGGCGTTAAATGACTAGGTACTAAGATATTCAGTTAAGAGACACCGGAACTCCCTGCTGTTTCTAGAACAAGAATTTCCATGAGGTATAAAATGCCTAGTAATGAAGTAAATTCATGCCTGAAGGTCCACAGTATTCCTCTCCCTCAACGTATTACAAAAGAGTTGGTTTATCTGGATCGATGAACTCTACTTTGGGGAAAAGCAAAACTGGGGTCGAAATTCAGCATAAAGCACAATTCTCGACGAATTTTCATCTGGAGAAAACTTGGGCCCGTTAACTTCACTCTAACAAAAAGAAAATCGATTACTTCGGTGTAAATTGAATCTTTTTGTTGGGAGGTTTAATGTTCAATTGTAATTAGAAGGTAATGAATTTGAGTACTGCGTCATTTACAATGGCGATGACTGTAACATTTTGATAATCCCTTCTCGCCCCGCTTATATCCATTCCTCCTTCCCGATTTTCACTCTCTCTACTCCTCCTTTCCTCCTCCGATTTAAAATGGTTGCTTTTAAAGCAATAAAAAGCTGTAATTAAAACAAAGGAAATATATAGGTGAGCAGGATGGCAACAGAAAATGGCAAAATTTGTTCAAAATGGCAATAAGAAATGTCGAAATTGGGTTCAGAAGGCAACAGGAAATGACAAAATTTGTTTAAGATGGCAATGAAGAAAATTATAAGAAAACACTATGACAGCTTAGAGTAGTATAGCAACAGGGAAATATTAAAGTAATTATTCCAGTTTCGGCAATTCAATCTATATTGATGTATTCGTTTTGAGCCCTGCTGTTCATGTAAAGATCCAGACTGAAAACTGAAGCGATCTGCCACCAACTCAAAATGTTTGAAAAGGGACTCTCCTTTATCAAGAAAATTAGAAAGATCCTTTTCGAAAGCAGTCTATGCGTATTTTCATTGTTTTGTATTGATATCTATACATCTTTGCAACCAAAGTCTTTGATGAAATTTTAAAATTCTTCGTATTTTAATAATTTTTGAACTTAATGAAACACACTGTTTTAGATTTCAGTAATGCAAAACATACCTTTTTTCGGTTTTGAAATTGGAACTAATTTTTTTATTATTTGGTATTTATAAATTCAGTTTTTTGCTTTAATTTCTGGCAATTGGATGAAAGTATAGTCTATGCAATTTCTAAAGATTCGACCGCGAATGGATAATCGTTTGAACATAGTGAAATGCTTTGTAATTTTAATGGGTAATCGAGGTTTACGTCTAATATATATTCTACTTTAGAGTTAATAAGGTTATACAGTAGTTGGAAAGGCAGTTCCTCAATCCATTGGGAACAATGAGTAGATAATGACTGAGACATAGCCCATCTATATAAATTATTAGAAAAAATATTTTAAAGCCTAAATAAAAATATACAGTTGACAAAATGTTTATTTGTACACTTCAATTTTGGAATATTAGAACAAAATAAAATAAGGTAACTAAGTTAAAATTGCAGAAATATATTCTAGTGAGGTAAAATAATAATAAAATATCAACAAAAAAAACCAATCACATAAACTTTAGTTGATTAATGAATAAAACTTTATAAAAACTTTACAAAAAGAGTATTTGTACACTTACTTAGAGTCAAATTTTAAGCATAATTATAATTATTTTATAGAAATTTAATACTTTGTATGCATTCCATTGGCCTTTACAATTGCTTCAAGACGTCTTGGCATTGATTCTATTAACTTTTTGGTGGTTTCTTGATTTATTTCTTCCCAAGCTTTCATGAGTTCTTCTTTCAAACTATTTTTACTTGTAATATTTTTTTTCGGACTTGAGCATCCAATAGCATCCACAAATTTTCAATTAGATTTATATCCAGGGATTGTGGTGGAATTTCAAGGCGTCTTGGTATAAATAGCCATGTTTTAGTAACTATCGCAGAGTGTTTTGGATCGTTATCTTGTTGGAATAAGAAAGTGTCACCGATACCCAATTTTCTAGCACTGTCTAATAAATTATGCCTCAACACATCAATGTCTTTTTGTGTGAATAAAGTGTAATTTTCCAACACTGCCATGAGCTACACAGCCCCAAACCATCACATTTCCACCACCATGTTTCAGAGTCTGAAGTACATTTTTACTATCAAGGGCTGTTTTATTTTTTCGCCAGATTTTTCGGATACTAGGGGGTGAAAAAATTTCAAACTTACTCTCATCTGAAAAAATAACCTTTTTCCAGAAGTCCATCGGTTTGTCTTTGTATTTCATAGCAAATTCTAGACGCTTCTTTCTATTTACTTCAGAGATCATTGGTTTTTTCCCCCGAAGTTCTGCCTTTTAAACCAGCACTATGTAACACATTTCTTATTGTTTGAGCGGTCACTCTAATGTTAGAAGATGCGAGAAGGTCATCTGCAATTTTCTAAGCAGAAATTTGTGGTTTTCTAATAGCTACTTTAACAAATCTTCGTTTATTTCTTGAAGTTAATTTACTCGGTGGGCTGCGTTCATTTTCAACGCGTCCAGTATTTTTATATTTTCTCACGATGTAACCAATCAAAGACTGAAGAAAGTCGATGGAAGGGTCAGAATCTATAAATAATTCTAATTGGGATCCCAGCATGCGCATATTTACTTGCCATGCTGAACCAGGCGTAGTATAAAAATGACAAGGGTCTAGCCGATAATAATTTACAGCTAATTTTAACGAAAATATAATGTATCTTTTCATTTTGAAAAATTAGAAATAAATTTCATGATGATCGCTAGCAGATTTTGTTATTCGAAGGTAAAATAGTTTTTGTTCATAACCAAAGACATTCTTTGCAATATTATTTTATTTCAGATTTATAGATATCAATTCGAGGAGTAGGTAAATACATACTAGTTAAGTTTAATAAGTGAATACATAGTAGATAGCAAAAAAGTCTATTGATCAATCTACTTCATGTACGCCCGCCGAAATATGAAGTATCTATTGTCGTGATTCTTTACATTAAACATAACATCATATAGGATGAAGCAATTAAAGGGTGGTATTTTCCTATTTTAATTTCTGAATAAAGAATTTCAGCCCGAATCGAATCTGAACCCTTAGCATCAAAGCTATGAAAGAATTTAATGTCTATAGAGAAAATATTTTAATAAAGAATAAGAGCAATGAAGCCTTTTATGCTTATAACTAGAGTACAAGAAATAAATAGTATACATTACGAAACTATTCAAGTAGATTTTAACCATTTTAGTTTACTTCAAAAAATTAATATATAAGAACATAAAGTGAACAGAAAAATCACTGTAACCTTAGTGATGCATCCATTAATGTCGATAGACTCTCTAATTGTATCAGATCAAAAGTGTGTTTTTCTTCATTTTCATTGATTTTTCGAACGATGCGAGTTACTAGATTTATATAGAATTTAGTGCCTTTTCTTGTTTTATATAATCCATAGGTATTTGAAGAATATTGTCTTTGAGACTGACCAGAAACATGGCAAAGTCTTTTTCATTTCTTCTTTGTGTTAGCTGAGTTCACTTGCAAATGTTTTTAATCTTAATGACTTAGGCCATTTCGGAGCTGTTAGTTCTAGAGTATCTCGAATTTAAAAAAGCATTTGACTTTCAATAGTGAATTGAAAGTGAATTCCATAGTTGATAGTTTTGTCCATTGATCGAAAACTCTTCAGCTGATAAGTGCCCTCTTTAGGTGATGAATCCTAGTCGATTTCACACGATTTTCGAATTCGTTTCGAAAAATGAAGATTTTACTCGACCAAAGAAGGTACTTGTTGCAACTTGTTTCCATCTTTTTGCAGACGAAAAAACATTCTTCTCTTCTCTGGCTTTGCACTAAATGGAGCGTGTTCTGTCATGACGGCCAAAGGTATATGATCCAACTTGTAAATTCTTATAAATCTTTGTAAATAAGCCTTTCTTCAATAAATTATGGCACAAGAAGCCTTCATATTTCACTGTAAAATAAGTTTATAGTGCATGATTAAATAAAATTCATCGATGAGAAAAAGATTGATCGCATACTTTGCAGTTAAAATTTCCTTCCTTTGGCTGTGAAGGAACGTCATCATCATCCAATATATCACCAAGTCTAACAGCGCAATGAGCTCGTCGGTTCGTGGTATCTTGACTTCTTCAAACCTTCTTTTGAGATAGGCCATTTATTTAAGCGAACTCAAAATAAAATTTCCTCTAAATAAATGATTTTCAGGGGAAATCGGGAAAAAAAGTAGAGTCCTTCACCTCTCGCTTTTCTTATTGGGTTCCAAAATGAACAAGTCAATATCGATTAAGTTGTCAGAATTGGAATATATACCTCAGTATTTACATGCTGCTACTCGACAAAAACGAATCAACCTTTCCCCATTCTACTTTAAATTTTCTTAATTTTTCTTACACTCTTCATAGCTATCTCAAACAAATTTTGTAACATACTATTGCTATTTGGCACCAATTTTACTAATCCTTGTTATCATCTAAATCATATATTTCTTTTCACCTTCCTTTGCTCCCAACTCTTTCTTTCCAGAATCATCATGAAGCTATGGAGAGAATGCAGGAGGGTCGATTGAGGCGGGGCTGGATAAAGGAGCTGGTAATGATGTCGTTGTAGACGCGTAGTAAACGTATTTTACTACCCACTGCCATTCACCAATCTGAGCTTTTGACGGGAATGTCATGATAGCATAGCTTTAGGGATGTTTTTAAATCTTCTGTTTTAGAAAGCTGATGAAGACGATTGTTTATAATTTCTTGAAAGAGGGGTTTAATTGCCGAATGGCGTGATCAACAACGGGCTTAAATGGCATATAGTTAATCGACAAAGTTCATGTAAAAATCATTGCAAAACATAAGTTCTCTCCTGAGCTTTAAAATTCACGCTTTTACAAATATGGGATTTGTTGACACTACTAAAATCATGACCCATTTTCAGCATGGTAGTCTGTATGAAGTTTGTAAAACTTTGCGTAGTAAACATATTCTTTAATTATAGAAATATAAGATCCCACATTTTAGCCATTCTTCAGATTTTTCTTATAGCTAAATAACGCGTATTTCTGTTATTTACTATGCACTGTTGGCTCTCTTATAATATATTCTAAGAGAGTTAAAAATTTTAATTGAATAAAATAATTGCTCTCTAAGATATCTTGTTCCAACTTATGATCTGAATTTCGGGCACTAATGTGTGAAAGTTCATACTTTTCAATTTCAATTTTATTTTTGCTTTCGAATTTCCCACTAGGGACACTTCAGATAAGAGGATGAGAAGCTCCGGTATGATGATTGGTTCTCACCACACAGGTGGGTACAGAAAGATGTGGTGTTGGCTGTCTCCCTACCGATGACAGGACATGCTTCCCAAGGGAAGGGTTGTACCGTGGCCGGTGATGGCCCTTAGGACTCAACCTTAGTTCTCGCCAATGTTGTCGCGACTGTCATGTCATCTAGAGTTTTCCGTGTGTCTTAGTGACGGGTCGGAGAGGAATTTTTTTACACATTTATTATTGTATTCAAGTGGATGATCTTTAAATGAAAATTAATGATGGCTAGAAATACCTATATATGTACTTAAATACTTTATAATATAACGCTACACTACATAGTAATAGACCATTATATTATTAAGAATTAAAAACATAATCTTAAAAAAATAATGTAAAATGTTTTGGAAAATTATTTTTATAAAAATAAAAAAAAGGCTTTTCTTTACGTTTGATTGTAAATAAAGACAGAAAAATTCAGCGATCGTAAGTTTTGTTCTGAAACTTTAAAACTAAAAGAAATGAAATTAAGACAGCTTGAGCTAAAATCAATGAGAAAAATTCAAATTAAATTTGGAAATTGTGTGATCACAACATTAGAAATGGATGATGATGAAGAATGAATTTTATCTACACAAAAATAAATCATAGCTTTCAGGGAAAACTATTGAAAACATTAATAAATAAAATTATAAAATATTTATTTTGAAAGAAAATTAATGACTAATATTATTATCATGATTTAATTCCGACTCTCAGTATTCCCGCTTTAATCAATCATTTTGCTTGCATTCATTCAAATTTTATAAAATTTAAATTGAGAATAATTCAGGCCGTAAGTTTAAATATCTTAGATAATAAATATTTTATTCCAGTAAAGTTCTATACAAACATAGCCAATATTATAAGAGAGTCAACAGTAACATAATAAATAAAAGACACCACATATTTCTTGAACTAACCGGAAGCGGTAGATTCCCACAAATTCTACTATTCTCATTCTTCCGCTTGGTCCTTGAAACACTTTCCTGTCCTACTTTCGTCGGTTTATCTCTCCTGTCATGGCTCCAGCCGATGGTTGTCAAACTGAGTTCCAAATTCTTTCAAGAAACGCCACTTCATCTTTGCGTACAGAAATGTTCGTAGGCGAACACAGAATACAAAAGTTTTTTTGTAAAAGTATTGATTGTTATATTTATTCGAGGTCCGCATTGCTCGCTAATGTTATTATATTGTAGAATTATTTATGCATTTAAAAGCAATTTCGAAAATGTCATTAAATTATCAGTTCTCATATTCAGTGCACTTTGATATGAATGTACTGAACAATAAGAAAAAAATGATTTTCACAGCATACAAAATCAAGTGATACCATTCTCATCCTCTAGCCTGATGAATTTCCTGCTGCTTCTAATAACACGTTTGTGTTCCACCACGATTGTAAATACGACAGGAGAAATAGGTCCCTGTTATAGAGTGCCCCGGTAAAGAGACAAAAATTTGTAAGTTTGGGATCAACAATAATAAAGAGCCCTGTATCGTCTTTTGTCCCTGATTCCTAAATCTCTAGTTAAGATTTAGCATTCCTCTTTCATCTATTAATTTCTTCCATGGTGGTTTAAACTGATGGTAGTAAGAATAAGTTTTAAAAATCTTACAAGCAACGTTCACCCCGTTCTTTTCTTGTGTCAAAAGGTGTTCGTTGTCAAATGCAAAGTACAAAAACCTTTCGTAAAAGGGTTATCTGCCCTATTTTTTCGAGACACTCACTGTTCGTTAATGTTATCTCTCTGTTCAATTATTTACAGAAGTTTCAAAACAATTTCAGCGATGTTTCTATGCTTTCATTTCTGATTTACAGTACATTTTAATCCAAAAATAAAAGAAAAAAAATGATGTTCATAAAGTAGGAAATCAGGACGCACATTTTGATAATTTCATAATATTTTGTATTTTTAAACAGTTGATTCATAGAGATTTGGCTGCGAGAAATGTTCTTCTGGCTGAAGACAAAGTAGTAAAAATCTGTGATTTTGGTCTAGCCAAAGACTGCTACAAGTATGAGAATTATGTGAAGAAAGGAGATGTAAGTTGGCACCTTGAAATGAATTCTTAACAAAATTTAGCAACTGAAAAACATTTTTATTATTACATAAAATAAATTTAATTTTCCAGGGTCCCTTGCCAATAAAGTGGATGGCTGTCGAATCAATTAGAGATCATGTATTCACAACAAAAAGTGATGTGTAAGTTTATTTTTTTATTTTTGAACATTGATTCAATTTATTTTAAAATTGGCGGGAAGAATTTTTTTATCAAAATATTTCCTTTGACAAGCGTGACAACGTGTTCATCAAGCCATGATTGGGCAAGTTTCGCTGCATGGATAAGTGCATTATCATCCTGGAAAATTCCATCTCTTTCAGAAAACAAAGTTCGCATCATAGGATGGACCTTGTCTGTTAAAATTTCTCTATACTTCTCCCCAGTGATCCTTCCTTTTAGGGTTACGATTGGTCCAGCAGAAAACCACGCCTTTGCTGCCCAGATCATGATAGATCCATCTGCATGCTTGACAATTGGAAGGAGACAATCACGATCATACGCTTGTGCAGATGTCCTCCAAACATGCATCCGTCCTATTGTAGGGAAAAGTGTGAAAACGATTCGTTAGACCATATTACTTTCTTCCACTTACCAATTGACCAGGTTTTGTGAGTGTGACACCACTATAGACGACGTTTACCATTAACATCCGTGACAAGTCGCTTGGGAATTATTGCTCTGCCATAAATGTTCTGTTTATGAAGGGGATTTCTAACTGTAATTACTGACACAGGAGAATGCAGATGAGGATTGAGCTCTGCTGTCAGTTTTGCAGCACTTGTTCGCTTTTTTTGACATTACAATCCGCTTTAATACCCGTCGGTCTCTTTCGTTGAGCTTCTCTTTCCACTCACTATTTTGCTTTGCCGAGCTGGTCTTGCCGCGTTGTATGTATGCTGTCATGACTTTAGACACCGTACCTCTAGAAACACCTAAAAGTTGTGATGTTTCAGTCACACTTGCTCCAACTATACGGGGACCTATAATTTGGCCTTTTTGAAAATGAGATATCCGATAGTTTACGCTTTTGAAAAAAATCCAAGAGTTACTGAACTTTGATAAAGTTAACACATACTACCACAATATATACATTGCTATTTATAAAAAAACTGGTGGCTATTATTATATTTTAATGCTTGCGAAGAGCATTCAAAAATGCCACTATTATTCACAGGTGTTTCCATTATTTTGATAACCACCAGTACTACTTAACTAGATATATAGTTTTGTATAGAATCAGTTAATTTAACTAGTTTATGAAAAAACATAAACAGTAGAATAACAGCACCTTGAATTTACACTCATGTCCATAAATTAAGCGTAACGCAAGTTCAGGAAAAGAAAGAGTCAGAAGCCAAACAAATGTGACTTATTTGTAAAGTCTATGTATTAAACAAAAGGTAAAAAGCAAAAAAGATGCTATATGCTTGATATCATTAATAAAAATTGAATATTTTTTGCTCCCTGGAGCAAATTACAAAAAATAAAAAACCCTGTTTACGAAAACCAATATTGCATGGTTGGTATGATGGTTAATACATAGTATGTCACCCAGACGATGCAATACAGTCCGTACAAGTCCTAGGCATGCTATCAAATTATCTATCTGATCTTGGGGAATATTATACCACTCATCAAAATGCTCTTCGAAGTTCCGACATGTAGGTGGTTAACGGGCTGCAACTCGTCGGCCAAGCATATCCCAAGCAAGCTCTACTGGATTCGAGTCCGGTGAGAATGCTGGCCAGTCCATACGGGTGATATCCTCCGATCCAAGGCATTCTTTTACGATGTTTGCACGGTGAGGACGAGGTTGTCATCCATAAACACGAATTCTGAGCCCATGGCGCCTCGAAACAAACGTACATATTGTTCCAGAATGATGTCCCGATAGATTTGTTCTGTCATGGTTCCAATATGAACATGCAGGTCAGTTCTGGAACTCAGAATAATTCCTCCCCAAACGAGCAATCCTGCACCACCGTAACGGTTGTTCAATGATGTTCTCTTGGTGGTAACGGGTACCTGGCACTTTCCATATGAAAGTCCGGCGAGAATTGGACTACAAGCTAAACCTGGACTCGCCGTAAAACATCACACAAGCCCACTGTTGCGGTGTCCATAATGCATGCTCTCTACTCCAGGCTAACCGCAGGCGACAGTGAGTTGCAGTAAGTGGAACGCATCTGACAGGCCTACAAGCATATAGACCAATCTGCCCTAAGCGGTCTGCCTTGAAACTGTCGTAACAATGGCTGAAGAGAGCTGTCGAGACAGGTCTGATGCTGTGCTCTGTCTGTTTCTTTTGGCAGTAACTGCCAAATACCGGTGCTCATTGGGCGTTGTAACTCGGAAGCGACCTGTGCTGTAACGTCTACTCACATTACCATCATCTTGGAATCGTTGCCAAAGCCTGGAGATGACATTCTGGGCGATTCCAAGTTCCTTGAATACTTCCAGCTGGGCACGCCCACATTCCAGACGGCCTATAATTCTACCACGTAAAAAAATCATCCAAATACGTCCTTTGTATCATAACTATGCGGTTATTGCACTGAAAGGCTTATAAAGCGCTTGCGGAAAATTTTACTTTTTTGCCTGCCTTCCTTATACATCACTTTCTTACACTCTCGTCATTGTGACGTACTATCGGTGTCATCTGGTGGCTTCCTGCAATTTGCATATGATTTTTTAAGATATGTGTAGTCATTTTACGGGTGGTATATGTATTTTAGAGTTCGATTTCCGAATGAATCTGAATTATCCCTAATTTATGGACATATGTGGACAAGAATTTGTCCATATACCCTCATCTCACAGAATCAGTTGAAAGTTTCTTCCAAATATTGAAATGATAAATTTTTGTAAATTGTTGCTGTTTACGCATATCACAATTTAAGACATTTGAATAATTGCCTGGAAGAAAAAGATCTATCAATCAATGTACGTCGTTTCCTGGGGGCGAATGTTGATTGGCTTAAAATAAAGGGATTCAAAGTTTCATATGTTGGTATATTTTAATTGCAGATAGTTTTTGTAATAAAAGCCTTATCAGAAGAGCAACTATCATTTACAGATTCAGTGAATATTCTCTGTTTATGCTTAGGGACAAACGGGCAGCTAAAATTTTTATCTTGTTTTGTAATATATATTACAATACTTTCGTAAATAAATATAAATATGAAATGCATATATATTTTTAAAATTGATGAATTCAATGCTTCCTAATAATATAAAAATATCAAACTTATTGTAAAGAATAAATAGTAAACAATTATACAACGCAGATATCATTAATAAAATATAATTAAAATGTGTAAAAGTGTTTAAAATTATATTTTAAAATATAATAACTTACAAACTGGAATAATGTATAATGATTACCATAACGTATAATCATTTCATAGACCTCCAAGAATATTAGCACAGGGGGTTCCCAACAAGCTTAATTCGTTCCTGGATGCAATAATTTTTTTCCTGCGAGTATTATTATAAGGATATGGCAATTATATATCGGAATTATATATGCCCTTGCATACGATTTTTTTTATGTAGGTGAACTATTTAGAAGTGTTCAATGATTTTTTAAATGTATTTAGTTGAACATTTCATAAAAGAGTATTTTTACTAGATTTCAGAGTAAAAGATTCTGCATCAATTAATTTGTTATTCAAAGATGTGTTATAAAATATTTCTTTTGTAACTAGCTAATTAATATGGAATTACTATAATTTAAATTAAATGTATGTTTGATCAGAATGATAAATAATTTTCGTTGAATCTCATATTTTTTAGGAAGTTACTCGATTATG
>JAPMOR010024672.1:172929-202665 GCA_026543865.1 Argiope aurantia | reverse complement strand
AAAAAAAAAGAGGAATGAATAATACGAACGATGTGATCGTGTAGTCTGTTTCTTTTTGACGTCCTTGTATTCCCATAGAATTGTATTTATTTTAAAAGCATATTGTTTGTACTGATCCTTCGGATGTAGTGGCCACTTTGGTTTGGACTCAAATTGATCACTATAAGTAGCGTCCACTGTATAAGCATATGGAACAGTGTGTAATTTTTATTACAACATATGCGATGGTATCCATGTTTTGCTACAAATCTAGATAAAAGAAATCCTCATAACTACTATTCTAAAAAGGAAAAGAAGCAAACTTGAACGTTAAGAAGAACACGTTAGGAAAATATGGCAAAACATGGGTATTTTTACACATGAAACGGATTGGTAGAAATTGATAAGTATGATATAAAGTGACGAATTTGATGATTTCATAACATAGGCAGTTATGAGAGTATTAAGATCTCTACAATGCTTTCTTATGTAATAAGTTATCTCTGATTCGTGAAATGTGTGTGTGTGATCTCTGAATGTGAAATTTAGTAGGGTTTGATGAGAACTAGTGTCGAGCTATTAGGATTTATGTCACTAAATTCGCTCAAGAACTGAATTTATGGATCTTGGAGCCTTTAGTTATGAAGTAAAATAAATGAAATAATTCTTTTTACATGGATACAAAATTCGTTTTTCAGAGCGACAGTGAGAATTGGCGAAGTAGCTTTTTGGAATGGAATATCAGCAAAAAATCTGAACAGCTTCCACTTTACTTTATTTTTTTATGAATGAGATATTATTTTCTTTATTCTATCTAGATGTTGATCATATTTAGATATTATTCTAATTCATCATTATATTTATTAGTATTTTTGAGAGCAACACTGAAATTTAATCTTGTACGCCTGTGCAACTTCTCTCGGCTCGATTTACTTATTATGCATATTGATCTTCTTTATTAGCTCTTTACGGAACAATGCCTCCGTATAAGCGGCATTGCACTTTTACTTAATGGATCCCCTGCCGCTTACATGGCAGGAAACATAATTCCATTCATTTATCCCTCTTACTATTTACAATTAACACATTAATTAATATCAGATGTCTTAACTCTTAACGGACCGGAAGTTGAAAAATTTCCAATCCATTAAGGAATTTCTTATTTTTACTTAGTATTAATCTATCATACTCGGTATAGCTGAGTATAATAGATTAATTTTTTTAAAATTCATAAAAGACGTATTTCTTGACTTTGTCATTCAAAAGGCGAGAAGCTTCCCTAAAGCATAACGATATTCATTCGTAAGTGCCCATGTCAACGATTTATGCTATAGTTCTTTTCTGATGCAGAAATTACTAATCATGTTGCTGATTCTGAACCATGAATTTTATTTTGTAGAGACTACTTAACATATACTCATAGAATCATATTAAGAATTATACTAGAAGTATTAAGAAATAAAGAAATATTTCTTTTCATGGGCACAGACATTATTTTCCCGCAAAATTTACACCAATATCCAATTGTTTGTAAAGATTAGGAACAAACTTCTATGCCTAGACTCATAGAATTCTACCTCCAATAACTCAAACTACATTTCATTTCTGATGTTGCCTTGCAAGTGTTTCTTTAGGTAGGAAAATAAGAGGATGTTGCTTAGTGCAAACTCCGAGGTGTACCGTGAATGATCCAAAATTTTCGATATGAAGCTTTTGAATTATACTTTGATGATAATCGATCGATAAATCGAACATTATTTTGAAGCATATGGTATCCTTTATCAATATTTTTCTTCCTTTGTCTTGAACTGACAATCGAAGACATTTCGAAGCTTGGCAATATGAACAGCATTCATTGTGGTGCTGGGAGGCATGAACTCCATCAGAAGAATGACTTATTTGACACATAAGACAGAAGCTTTGATTTTCTAAGCTGTAATCGAAATCTTTAATTTCTTGGCTTTCAGGGGATGTGAAGGGCACCATTGCATTTATCGTTGCTTGGTTGTAGGCATGTTGTGGTAAATATAGGTGCTGTTGTTTCAATTTGTTTTCTTTTATAAAAAATGTCCGGACTCAGAGCACGAAACTTCCTGTACTTTCAAACTCCGATGACAACTTCATAAAATGTTGTCTTAGATCCCCCCCCCTCTCAGCAGATTAAGACCAATGTCAACGTACAATGCATCTTTATTTTTCTAACATGGCTTCTAATCGGGAATCCGAACAATTCTTTAGATATATGAGTTGGTTAATACAGCTTACGTATATGAATCCAATATTATTATCTTTACACTTTTTGAGTTATTGCAACAAACAATTAGAAGAAGAACAAAATGATTTATACAATTTAATGATAATAAATGTATATTTATTACTGACTGAAAGTATTTATAACACTTTTATTGCTAAGACTGACATAACGGTACTTGTCTTTAAGTAGGAATTGATAGCTTTAAAAATACGTAGAAATTTAGCATTAAAGGTGATATTTACATTTGAATAACTTGTGATAAGATGCTTTGCTTCTTAACCAGTTAACTGCTTTGATCTCTTCGGAAAAATGCGTATCTAAACTGTGTCGCATTCGAATTCTTATTACTCCTGACGAATAAACCCGTCATAAAGCAAAATGTTGTACTTTTTCCATGACGAGTGTGCTCCTCAAAACACTTTAAAGCTACAATAGGAAGATTAAACAAACAAACAAGCATGCGAAATAGTATCAGGGCCTAGTATTTATCGTTAACAAACTTCATCGTGTTAAGGATCTCGTTTCATTTTTAAAGATCAAACGATGTGAATGAAAATAACTTCTTAGTAATATGTAGATTAAATATTCTAACTAGGTAGACAAAAGAGATTTGAAATAAACTCGTAAGTGTCGAAAAAATAAAGCGTCTATTAGGTTAGATCTGAAGTTATGAGATAATTATTTTTTTTCTCCCAAAGGTATGCCAATTTTTACAAAGGATAATTAAGGACTTATGAAGGGAAAGAGAATATGTTAAGTCACGAAGCAGAAATTCTGAGTATTAGGACATGAGAAAATGGGCTTTATTCGCTGACATCAAAATCATGTGACGGATGATATCTTCAACAACTGATCGGAGTTAAATCAGAGGGTGCTTTATTGGCAGAACAATGTCAGAAACTGATAGAACATCTAGTTAATAAATTAGATGTACGAATATTACTTTATGAATGTCTAATGGGAAAATGTTTTTGCCAGAAAGTGGATTATTGGTATACAGTGCCAAGAATGACCACTCTGATCCTTAGCTGTGCTATTTGGTGAGAAATATATTGATGTTGGAATTAGAAATTAAAATGTTATGATCGTCTTCTCCTCATTGCTCTTAGTGTTGCTTGTTAATGAGATTTTCATTCGTTTTGTTTTTTGATCGCAAGTAGCTGGATTTTTTTTTGTACTTTGAAAGTCAAAATCTAGTTAAGATCTTAGGATTATCAGATTGATCCGTTTTAAATCCTTGAATAGGGATTGCTGATGGAAGTTTATTCAATCCCATTTATTGCTACGTTCAGACTCTACAATCTGACAAGGAATTGGCAGAGGACATCAGAAGAAGAAGGCGCAACAAATCTGCATTCTCTTTTTTTTGTTATTTTTTGTTATTGTGCATTTATGTATTCTTGATAGTAATAAAATATTTTAATATTTTCTGAACTGAATTATCATTCGATTCATTCAATTAAATTTTGATTCTGCAATATTGCTACACTTTGTAATGAATTTGAGAAAAATATATTTCAGTATTCCATTATATTGAAAGACTGAAAAGTAGAAAATAATTGAAACCAGTGGGAGTAGCTTACCCAGAACTTTCTCATTTACTTTCTATTAAGGTTACATGCCCCTCTCCGCATAAAACTATGGACCTTGGATAAATCAGTGAATGCATTACATGGCATTGGTAATCAAGAGTTGCGAAATATAGATTCTTCCTTGAATCTAGCGTTTTTACTGAATCTATCGTGCGAATATGTATTTTGAATGCCTTCTCCCCGGACCGATTGATATCGCAATTACAGTCATAAGATCATATATCGAATTTCATTGAATAATATAATTCCATTTATGAGTTATCGTGTTTACAGGCATGTGAAAGTAAAGACCGACAGATGATCAACTCATTGACGAATTCAGTTCAAAATTTGCTAAGAATCTATACTTTATATACTTTTGTTGTTGTTGTTACTTAAAGCACTTGTCTTAGACAAGCCCGCTATCGAAGTCAGCGATTTAAGCCGAGTTTGTGCAGTAGCTTCTAAGGGTAAAGGCCCCTGAGCACCTGAGGGCAGAAGTCTGACTTCTAGCTCATATGAAGATGACACTCACACAAACCCTTTTTACAGGGGGGCTGTCTCACACAGCTCACAGATAGAGCACATGGTAAAAAACAACCATGCCCGAACCAGGGCGCCCAGATCACGAGGAAGACGCGTTACCCTTAGGCCAGAACGCCGACATTTTAGATACTAAACCGATGTATCAAATTTTATCTACCTTATCGACTTCACTTGTAATCGAACAGCCAGCCAGCCAGACAGACAAATTTCCCGAGAATAGATTTCGTTCAAAATTTGAAACAAATCAGCAATCTTGGTCGTTAGTCCATGTGCCAAATTTCATTCTGTTTAGTTCAAATCTTTTTTGAATTATTTTGTTCACAAACAGACAGACATAAAGTCAAAAATGTGTTTTTAAAACTGAGGAAGGTTGAAACATGGAGATTCGTCAAAATTTCGAATTTGAACTTTTTGATGATTACAATACTTTTTTTATGCTTCGTATTCGAGAAAGTAAAAATTCTACTTTAAGTACTTCAATTAAATTATGCATAAAAAAAGATTTTTATTGAATTTACTTTAATTCTTCACTCTGAAATAAGAAAAAGAAAATGATTTTTTTTTTCATTTTAGGTTCCAGTTGCTTTGATAAATTATTTTTTCCCTGACATCATTAAAATTTCAGTTTTTATCATTTGAATGAAAAATTAGAAATTAGAATCCAACATTAATGATGTGGGGTTGAGTTACCTCCACTCCGATGACAGGTCGCACGCCTAAAGTGAGGGGTGGACGCATATGCCGTGCAGTAATAGAGGCTATTTCGCGTTTATCGCAGCGCTTGTTTTAATTCAGCATCAGTTCGTCTCGTACGCACAGCCGACCGGGAGTAACTGTCCTGTAATCATCATTTGAATCAGTTCCTTGGGAGGGCATTTCAAATATGGGATGAGAAGTTACCCCAAAAAGGAAGGAAGTTCTCACTTCTCTGGACATTACACAAATGATAGTG
This sequence comes from Argiope aurantia, assembly GCA_026543865.1. Lineage (NCBI taxonomy): Eukaryota > Metazoa > Arthropoda > Arachnida > Araneae > Araneidae > Argiope > Argiope aurantia. The sequence continues at coordinate 197,363 of JAPMOR010024672.1, read as the reverse complement.
TTGCCTGATTAATCGTCGAGGATAGGAACAGCTCCATAGGGAAGGATTACATTCAGGAAAAAAACGTGCTGTTATTCGAAATTTTTGAAATTTTGTTTCTAAACCTGTAACTGTGAGAGTTAAACTGTTGCTTACTCCATTATTCTTGAGTGCAATCAACATTTTATTACGCTACCTCGAACAACGTGTAATATACATCGAACAAGGAATTCATACATCGGCAGAGGGTTTTTATAATCACCTGTAATTCACAGACAAGGACCCCCCACCCCCACCCCGTAACAGTAGCCTTTCCATTTACGACCCTATATTCTATAGCAAAAAGGATTTTTTTTCTGCCTATCTGATCTATCTTTAAAGTATGTTCTATGACATTAAAAGCGCTGTATTTTTACCGAGAACAATTTCTCAAGAGAGGCAAGAAATTTTTCTTTTATATAAAGTGGCATATAAATCTATTTCTTTGTCAGCTTGGGAATTAACGCCGATTCTTAAGAAGATTCTTTTAGATAAAAATAAGGCAGCGGCAGCCTGGTGATAAGGTCTCGACTGCGGAACCGATTCCAATGATGAATCGTCGTACAAGCGAGTCTGTTGCACGTTAAATCCGTCGGGGCCAAACGTCCTCCCACTGGTGTGGTTGGAGAGGCGGGTACCAGCTCAGGTGCCATCCTCGTCATATGACCGCGGCTCAAAATAACGAGGTCAGTCCCAAAATAGCTCTACTGTTGCTTTAAAACTGGACGCTAATACAACTAAACTAAACTAAACTAAAACTAAACTTTAGATAAAAATAGTTCGGTACCTCATATGGACATAAGATAGGCATGATTTATTTGAAATTTAATTGTACTTGATGACTATGGGAAAAATTTGTCAAGAAGGACTAGAATTTTTTCTATAAATACGATGATATTTAAATCTATCATTTTGCTAGTTTTGCACTTGGTGATGATTTTAAACAGGATATTTTTAAAGAAAAAATATGTTATAAATATATCAAGAATTCCTTCACTGAATGAGCCAAAGATAACAACTACGCTCGTAATCAGACACAATGATTCTCTCTTCGCTCTGAGCTTACCTTTCTAGAAGGATGGTGATAAAAGAATTGAATTTTAGGATAAAAATTTTCTAGTGTCGTAAAACTCGCATCTTTTGATATATTTCTGTGATAAAGCCGACAGGTGGTTACGAGATATCGCGTTTTTAAATCAAAGTTGCTTCACAAATCCGGAAAAATTTGCTTCTGCCTGCTTGCATCAATGCACTGAAAAAGTTGTGGGGATGAATTTAAATTTCAAAATTTGCTAGTGTCATAAATCTTGCATAATTCGATAAATTTCTATGATATAATCTTGAAGTAGTTGAGATATCATATCCGTTTGGAAATTATCCGATGAATAATCATAGAAACCTTGATTATGTGTCGGATAGGTTGATATTTTTCTGTGATAAGGCCTCCAGGTTACTAAGAGGTACTGTGTTCGATTCCGATACCGAAATAAAAAAAATCTGTTTTCAGTTTACTTTCAAGAAAACTGCATAAAGTTAATTTATATTACAAAAGTATGACGATGATAGGACAATGTTTCATAAAATAAAAGATAAGCTCAAAATGAAATGATGATATCATAAATTCATTATCTCATCACTATCATGAATTATTCATTATTTTAAATTACATATGAATTTATGTCATTAAAAGAGAGAAATTATCACTACCAAAGTTCTAATATCCTAAAATGTCAATATTTTGATATATTGATATGATGGAGCCTTCAAATAACTAAAAGGTATCGTGTCTGATCTCAATATAAAATAAAAAATAAAAAAAAATTATCTTCTGTTTATTTCGAAGAAAATTACAGGAAGTTAATTCATACCATGAGAGTATGAAGGTAATAGGACAATGTTTCGTAAAATAAAAGATAAGTTCAAAATGAAATGATGACATTATAAATTAATCATCTCATCATTATGATAAATTATTCATTATTTAAAATTACATATGAATATATATCATTAAAATAGTAAAATTATCACTAACTACGTTCTAATATCCTAAAGATGGAGCCTTCAAATAACTAAAAGATATTGTATCTGATCTCAATGTAAAAAAAAAAAAAAATCTGTTTATTTCGAAGAAAATTGCAAATTGCAGGAAGTTAATTCATACTATGAGAGTATGAAGGAATAGGACGATACTTCATAGAATAAAGGATAAGTTCAAAATGAAATGATGACATCATAAATTCATCATCTCGTCATTATGATAAATTATTAATTATTTTAAATTACATATGAATGTATATCATATGTAATTTAAAATATCAGAGTAAAATTATCACTAACAAAGTTGTAGTATCCTAAAAAGTCAATCTTTTGATGTATTGATATGATGAAGGCTTCAAATAACTATGAGATATTGTGTCTGATCTCAATGAAAAAAAAATCTGTTTATTTTGAAGAAAATTGCAGGAAGTTAATTTATACTATAAAAATGCACAGATGAAAGGGCGATGTTTTATAAAGTAAAATATAAACTCAAGAGTCAAATAATGATATTTTACAGCATTACAAATTCAACAGTAAGTATGATAAATTATTAATTATTTAAAATTAACATATGTGTGCTAGGGATTGCAATACCGGTATACCGGGATACCGAATACCGGTATTTTGAGCCATTTGTACAATTTTGTAATACCGGTATTCACAAGTTTAAGTACCATTTTTTCGGTATTTACTAGAAATTTTTAAAATTGTCTCCGCTATATGTTCAGGGATCGCCAACATAGCAAAATATTATACGTTTTTGTTTTTATGTTTGTCTAACGGGCGAAATTAATTAGATTGTGAATACAAAATTGCATCGTATAATCAAGAGAAGTGATAAAATATTGTTTGACAACGGATTGTAACACACTCCGCGCTTTTAGGATGGGTGTTAGGATGGGTTTAATTCTACAAAATAAGGGTTAGAGGAAAGATGAAAGGAGGAGATGTTTACATTTAACAATGAAGATTCGCGGTTTAATGAGACGTAAGCATTACAGATAATTAGTAATACAGAAGGAAAAAATATTAATGCACAGTAAAAATATTCAGAGCAATTTTTATTTAATATAAGGGACATAAACATTAAATTATGAAGAATAAATGTAGAATTTCTGTTCCTAAAATTTGTTTACTTCTAATGATGGAACGATTTTTGAAACTGAAAATTCCAATCAAAAAACAATAATCGACTTAAACCTGCAAATAAATTTTTCAGATAGTGAATTCGACTTAATATCCAGAACTGTATCAGCTCTACTTCTAATAAAACTGGCTGTTGAGGCATTCTAATTTATAAATGCAACAATATATTTCAGGTTGCAGTCACTGAAAGAACAGCACATTTCACTATCTGAAGAATTATTATTACATTGAAAAATCGCACAGAAAAAAGGCATACCGAAATAGAAAAAGTCTTACGGTATTTATATAATTATAATGATTTTAAAAATGAAAATGAAAAAGAAGAAAAGAGACTAACCAATTCAAATCTGATCAAGTTTATAGTAAATTTTCTTAAAATTTTTTACCCACAAACCTATCCAAATTCAGAAGAATTCGGTACATTTATCGAAGATTATGATGATACAAATGTCGATAGTGTAAAGGAATTGTCTCTTGAACAAAAATTAGAATTAGCGATAAATAAAAAAAAATTTCCACAAACCAAAATACAAAACAGAAATCAGCTATATCCAAAACCATCCGACGAGAAATCGATTTATTTGAAGATGAGGGATTTAGAGGTAAATGCTTGGAAAAAGTGTATCACGCATTGCTAACAGTACCACCACTAGCGTAGATGCCGCAAGAGCGTTTTCGACAGTTGGTAATTTTTGCACAAAATTACGTTCCAGACTTAATGACAGTACTATTGATGCATTATGTTTTTTAAGATCATATTTCAAAAATTTGTAATAGTACCACAGACTGAATAGGGATATTTACACTTTTTTGTGATTTAAATATATAAGATGTTCCTTTGCTTTTTTGTGATTCTTTATATACTGCTATAATTTATAAGTTACAAATTATTTTTTGTGATATATACACTCTCTAATAAAACTGGCAAATAAAACAAAGAAACACCTGTGTTTTCTTTCTTTTTCTAAAATTTTTACTACCGGTATTAAAGTCTAAGAAATACCGAATACCGGTACTGAACTTTTGGTCCGATATTGCAATCCCTAATGCGCACGTATTTTTAAAAGATTAAAATCATCATTAAAAATTCTTATAAAAATTAAATGGTAGAATTATTTAAATTAATTTATACTTAATGATTCATTTCTGTTTACTTAAATATGGAAGGAAAGAAAAATTTCATAACATTGTGTTAATTATATCAATTAAATACAGCAACATTTTTTAGTATTTTCTCGTATATGATAGGGTGTTATATCTTATCTACTGAAACATATTTTCATAGCTATTTAGAATAATTATTTCTTTTCAGAAGGAATAAAAATTAGCATTGTTTTACTCTCGTTCCAATATTTTGTTATATATTATTCAACAAACGTTACATTTATCATGAAAAATATAACTGCATGTGTTATTTAAATACACATTATTTCATGCAGTGCTCTGATGTCATTTTTTTTTCTTCTTGTAAAAAATTCAATAGAATTCGAAATTCTATAGACGCAACACACTTTATTCGCTATTATGTGAACGTGAGTGGTTTAGTTTAGTTATACTTACGTCCTGATATAAAGTAACACTAGGACTATTTTGGGACGGATCTCATAATCTTGAATCGCGGTCAGATGACGAGGAGGGCATCTGGGCTGGCACCCGGTCTCCTAGATTTCACGCTACACCACGCTGGCCAGAGTGCGATTGGCAACGACGCATTTGATGTGCGCCAGGCCCGCTTACACGGCAGTTCTTCGGTGCAAGTGGATCTTGAACATAAAGCCCTCTGGTTCCGAAGCCGAGGCCTTACCATCATGCCACCGCAGCCCTAACGACCGTGAGTGGATTTCGTTGATACTGAACTTTACTTTGTGTGTGTGTGTATTTTACATGTCTTTACCTATATTTAGGCATGATATTTATTTTTGTGGTAATCTAAGGAATTGTTTTTTATTCAGGCTTCAATTAGTAGCATGTCTTTTCTTTGCTCGTAAGTGCAGGCAATGCAAGTTTTGCCGTCTCCTCCATCTAACACCAACTTTCTAAACTAATTTTTAGTTATTTTAAGTTAATCTCTGCATAAGCAATTTTTAAGTGACAGATATTACGACAGATTGAGATGGCAAAATATTTAATTGCGAATCACCCTCAAGAGAGTTGAGTCTGGCATAGTTTAAATTTAGTATAAAAAGTTTGATTTAAATTAAAAAATTTATAATAATGATGGCAAAACAAATAAATTTAAAATCAATTTTAAAAGTATTACCGGACAAATTGGTAAAAAGATAAAACTTTTTTAAAAACCCAATTTAAGTACTCTTATCAAAAGGTTTGCCAGGGTTATTAACTTGTGAGCCAATCAGTCCCCCTTTCCTCTCACCAAAAAATACCACATTTATCAGCAATCAAATTTGAAAATAATTATAATTAAAAAAAAGCCATGAGAATAAGATTCTGAAATTTAACCAATTCTTAATTTTTAATCTATTGTCAGAGAGTGTATTTAAGTTCAAATACATGCCCCTTATGAATAAAATGAAAGTGCAGAGTTCATAACCTTGAAAATACTTCAGTAAATTTCCCAAACCCCTTTCTTCTAAAATCTCGGGACGTCATAATTTATTAGGCACAACTAATGGTCCCAAGATTGAAATAAATAATAAGTAGTTACCTATTTTGCCTAACTGGTAATCCAGTTTTGTCCATTCGTTCCGTTATTTCTCCTCCTCTCGGGTTGATTATCACAGGAAGTAGTGTATCAAGAGTAAATGGCGCTGAGTAACAATATATTTTTGACCCAAGTCACATTCGGTTTTCAAAACATAATAAAATAACTTTTTGTCTTTGCGTGCTTCCTAAAGTCGGTCATTCATGATCATTCCATGCCATTCCCTTTTTAGCCAATGCTAATGACCACATCCCCAGCCTCATTCCAACCCTTTTGGTGAATGCTTATCACATTGTAAACCTCCCTTCATCATATACTTTAAGCCTCTCCCTCCCCACTGGGATTCACTGAACGTACATTCCAAATGGGAATGGAAATTCAGGCGGATTGAATATCAAACCTTTCTCTATACACCAACGAATTCTGACCTGTTCCACATTGACAACCAGTTCTGACTGATCAATTTGCGTGGCGTAGAATGCTCGTAAATGAACAGCTTAGTATTTTGTCATGACGGCTCTTCCTAGACGTGGATACACACCTTGGCCTCGCCGCTCCACAGATCATAGGGGTAAATCAAAGACTGTAATGCATACATACAAAAAGAGATGTTCGATAGAAATGTCTACATCGTATTTGGAGTGAATTGTTTTACTCCTTTGGAATGAATCCTATTATGCTGACACAATTTATTTCTTTAAGCACGATTTACTAGTAGGATTCTTTTACTTTCATTTTTCAAACTTTAAGAAGTATCTGCTAAAAAGAATTAAATATTGAGGCTAAATAAACACAACTTTGGTTTCATCAAGATTCTAAAAAAGGCTTGCTTTTTTAAAATCAATTCTGCAGAACAAATCCATTAATGCAATGTAACTGCTTTGTTTTATAATATTAACTAGCCGCCTTTGGCGACCAGCCGGTTCGCCAGTATTACTGCTCACTACAATTTTCAATTAAATATTTTAAGTAACTGGTATCTTAATAAATTCTCAAACAAAACATTTTTAATCTTCAAATTTTGATAGTCATACAAAACTTATACTGTTGTTTAGATCGTTTCTTTCAATTTACTATATATATTTTGCTAATTTGTTGTCATTTCCGGTAAAACTTCAACTTAAATTTAAAGTGGAAATGATGAAATTGCAATTAATATAAAGATATTTTAAAATAAAACCAAGCATTTTATTTTATTTATCATCTTTATTGTTATTTATTTATTATTATTATTACTGAATATGAGTATTGCAAACAGAATCGCTCGGTATTTAAGTCTTATGTGAACTACAAAATATTTTTCATAATTTATGTAATATCTAAAACAATAATTCAACAAAAATTTCTCAGATTCAGCATAAAATTCAGTTTTTAGTTTTGCTTTCAAAAGGATTGAAATGAAATCAATAATAATATTTTGTTCCGGCCTATAAATATATTTCAAAAACTATGAAGTCTAAATTTAATGCAGTAAGGTATCATATTTTGAGAAATATTCTGGACACACCAAATTTTAAAAAAATGAATGAATGTTTCTGTTTTCCACGATCAACTAAGACTTATTTATGAAGTTTTGAATGTTAAAAATTTAGAAAAACTCGACATTTTCATAATCTTAGTCCAATTAATTTTGAGAAACCTGCGCGTTGATTGGCGTATTTTCTTTGAAACGATCGATGGAAAATCTAAAATTATCTTTTTTTTTTATTGAATAGTGATATTCAAATTTTTATAAATCAGTCAGTTTAAGTGATTGATTTAGTTGGTTGGAAATTAACTCTTTTTATTTAAAATATTAGTGTTTCAAAAACATTTTGTTATTCGTAATTTCCACAGCAGAAGCTTAATGTAAAATCAAAAATTCGTTATTTATTAGAGCATTTATTAAATCAAGTTACATAAAATATAATCATTTTCCATTTAGACCATTTTAGCAGATCTGAGACTTACTAAAGGTTTACAAATTAGCTGTGTGGCCCTGATTTGAATGGATATCCTGTTCATATTAAACAAAACTTGCCTTAAAATATAACTGATTTATTGGATTAATAATATAGAGAGTGTAAAAGATCATAAAATAATTTTTCTTGAATTTATTTTTTAGAAAAAATAATATTTCATATATGTTTCCTTTCCTACAGACACGTGCCAAAAATTATATTTTTGCAGAGTTTATTTCTAAAAAGATTTAATTTATTTTTAGTTGGAGCTTTAATCAATGTGATGGCAACACTTTGAAAAAAGCTAATTTTTTCCCATGAATACGAAACGTGCTCGAGCAGCTTAAATTTTATTTTTATTTTGTACGAAAAAAAATTGTTGAAAAATATATTTAAAATATTTATTTAAAAATTCATTAAAAATAGAAATTTAATTTTAAGGTTAAAACATTGATATCATTTAAAAGATAAATTTTTGATCTTCAACTTTATGTAAAAATCTTTTTTGTGCGGCAATATTTTCGGAAGTTATAGCAGAAACACGCCAAAATTTCGCTTAATTTTTAAATAAATAAAATTCTAATTAAAAATTTGAAAAAATAACCCCCAGTTGCACATTCCCGGCCTCCAAGGTATACATGTGCCAAATTTGGTAGCTGTAGGTTGAATGGTTTGGCCTGTAGAGCGCCAACACACACACACATTCAGCTTTATTATAATACTACATAGAACAAACACATCAATAGTAAACATAACATTTCAATAGTTGCTAAAAACAAAAGAGAGAAAAATGCAATTAATAAGCAGACGATATTTAGAAAAGTACAGATATTTAGACTGGAAAATGAAATTATCTGAAATTAACCACACGCGCAGACGATATTTACAAAATATTCAAACCTGAAAAGGAAAATATATGAGTTATTCCATCAATAAATGCCATAAGTTTGTTTATATCTTCATTATTTTATGAGTCATTAAACATCAAAATTGGTCCGGGACTAAATAAACACCCTGTATAGAGAGTGTAAAAGATCATAAAATAATTTTTCTTGAATTTATTTTTTAGAAAATATAATATTTCATATTTGTTTCATTTCCTACAGACACGTGCCGAAAATTATATTTTTGCAGATTTCATTTCCAAAAAGATTTAATTTATTTTTAATTGGAGCTTTAATCAATGTGATGGCAACACTTTGAGAAAAGCTAATTTTTTCCCATGAATGCGAAACGTGCTTAATTTTAATTTTTATTTTTTACGAAAAAAATTATTGAAAAACATAGTTAAAATATTTATTTAAAAATTCATTAAAAATAGAAATTTAATTTTAAGATTAAAAAATTAGTATCATTTAAAAGATAAATTTTTGATCTTAAACTTCATGTAAAAATCTTTTTTGTGCGGTTTCGGAAGTTATAGCAGAAACACGCCAAAATTTCGCTTAATTTTTAAATAAATAAAATTCTAGTTAAAAATTCGAAAAAATAACCCCCAGGTGCACATTCCCGGCCTCCAAGGTATACACGTGCCAAATTTGGTAGCTGTAGCTTGAATGGTCTGGCCTGTAGAGCGCCAACACACACACACACAAACACACACACACACACACACACACACACACACACACACACACACACACACACACACACACACACACACACACACGCACGAGCTTTATTTTAAGTATAGATTATTAATTAAATCATGAGTAACGGTGTAACATTAATGAATATTTTTGATTTTTTATTAAGCTTTCGTTAATTTATTTAGCATGTAATTTTTAATATCAGTATAATTTTAAATGCATATTTTTTTTCACTTGTTGACATTTTCTTTGGAAGGATTTTTTTGTAGTTTGTTTTTTAGTTCTTCTATTTTTGAGTGGAATTTTTATATGCGATGATGTATTCAGAATACAAATATATTTCTCTTTTCTTTTCATTATTTATTTATATATATATTTATATATAGTATATATATTTTTTGCTTCTGAGAAGAGATGAGTAACGTGAACTTTCAATAAGGGGTGTAATAAATAAGTTTGAAATATAAGGTGCCCGAGAAGTCTTGGACATATAAAAAATTATGCAAAAAAAAAAAAAAAAATCTGGGAATAATGGCATTTAGTTTAATATTTATATTGCTCCTAAAATTTTGCCTTTTATTTCTCATAATCTAATAGATGGCGCTTGGTGCAGTCTCATGTGGATACTATGAGAACATTTTAAATAGTAGTCATGCCATGCGATCTCCAGATTTAATGTCCTTGAGCATTTCATGTGAGATTATGTGAAAGATTATATGTATTATACATTCATACTTTGCTAACTAGCATAACAAGAGATTCGAAATAACGAGCAAAATAAAATGTGAAGAAATGACTCTTCTAATTAGAGATGTTTCGTTGAATGAGAGACAAAGAGACATCGTAACGTCATATGCAGAATTGTCCTGTATCTCGGGTATCAATCTTTGCTGAACAATTGGTTGAAGGGAATCTTCATTTTTAGATAGAAGAAGAGTTGGCTGCATAGCGCTGTCGAACGTGACTTCGAGGTATTTAAGCAAGTGCATGTGAAGCCTTAATCGACGAAATTGTGCTTCTGGTCAAGATTATGGGGCTAGAGGTAGATAACAAAGACAGATGAGCTGGTGGAAGAGCATAGCCAGGATTACAAAAGAGCTTATAGAGTTATATTCTTTGTTCCAGCAAAAAAAAAAAAAAAAAAAAAAAAAAAAAGTTGCGGATGAGATTATGCCAGGAGAGGAGAAAACAATTTCATCAGAGCAACAACCTTCAAGTGAAATAAGGGAGATGATAAAAGCATGGGAAATTATTACATCAAACTTGAAGAATCATCCCTGCAATAGCTATGCGCGCCACAAATTTATTTAACGACATTGGTATATCTGATTTTCGCCAAATTTGGAAGACATTAAGGTATTTACAGAACTTTCTTGTAAAGGAAAATATGCATTAAACATAACAAATTACATTCTTATAAATTTGATTGAGTATTTTTTTTCGGTATGGAACACATTTTCCTATTTTAAATGGATTCCTATGAAAAAATTATTTTGCTTAACGAGTGTTTCACATTACGAGAAATATTAGAAACCGAATTATGGTAATATCACATCTTTTATGATCTTTAGGAGTTGCATTGTAAGTTAGTGAAGATATTTGATTTCTGCATCTTCTAATTTTTATTTTATAGACTTTTGTAATGTGTTGCAATTTACATATTTTTATTTGACTTGCACGAGGATACTCTCTTCTTGCATGAATTTAAATGGATGAAGCATTTTATAATCGATTATAAAAAAGTTTCAACTTCAGCAGAATAATTACAAAGATCTACAGAGTACAGATGTTTTCAAAGATTTTCTTATAATATGAAGGAGATTTCTCTCTTTCTTTCTATATATAAAACATTTTTAACAGATCAGACATGAAGCTAAGTAATTACAAATTGTGTCATGACGAAAAAATAAAACATTACAAGCTCAAATTATTTCATTTCGTACAGTTAAAAAATGAATTGAAAAAATTATAATATTGGCATCTAAACATTAATAATGATTTTTATTAAATTTAGTATTATTTAAGAATTGTTATTGTTAATAAGAAATGTTTATTTTCGACTGTACATTTCGAAATGTATATTTCGACTTATTTGGATTATTTATGATTTAGGAAAGAGAATTAGATAGATTTTTTTTTTGATAGTCAAGATCAGAATGGTAAGGTAATGGTGTAAAAAAATGACAGACAACTGAAATAAAGAATGAGCCAACAGAGATAGAAAACATTTTTATTTTGGACTGTGCACAATCACAAAACTCTCTACTGATTTTATTTACATGGATTTTAATGATGGTAATAATTTCTTCAAAGTCATCTCTAATTTTCAGGTTGGGAAAAAAGAAAGAAAAGAAAAGAAAACATTCAAATGAAAATACTTTTAAAATTAGACAAAATTGCAAAGTTAATCCAAAGTGGCTACCAAATATTTAATATTCTGAAAGTCCAATATCGAATTGTTGAAATTTCTATTTGTATCAGATGTTGGTTTTGTCCAATATTTATATTTTTCTAAAATGTTCTTCTTAAATTTTAGAATCATGATCATAATTGAAGACGTCATGAAAACTAAGTACTGATTTGTAACAAAACAAACCCTATTAAGGATAAAATTAATTTCCATGCAAATTGATCAAAGACAGTTGAAAAATATTATTACAGAACTTAAAATTATCTACTTACTAAACACATTTTAAGCATGCATGTAATGATCTATTAAATTAGTATTTTCGTAATACAACTCATACATGATTTTTGACTACTTATTAAATTAAATAAGAGTACATATAGCTGCTAAATCTAGACATATTGCGATGAAAAAAACAGCAGATTATTTCGAAATAATCCTGTGTATTTTAGAGAATCTGAATAAAGTTATATTTATTTTAATTTAAAGAATCATGTTTAAACGATATGAATTAATAATTACCTTAAAATATAATGTACGTTGGCACTTTATGAATAAACAAACAAAAAAAAATCATATTTTTTCCTCTCAAGACTATTAAATAATATTATTACGTTAAGGATGGTAAATGAGACAGCATAATTCTTCAATACTAATTTTGCTTTTAATAAAATTGCAATAAGGAATGTAAGTCAACAGATAATCTTTGACATTTCCTTATTGTTATCCATTTTACTAATTGAACAATAAAATTAATATTAGAGAAAATTATATTTTACGAAGCCTGTCACATATTTTTTTCATAATACAACCAGCAACAGTGTACATTAATGCATTCACATCGACAATATAGATATGCAAATAAAGTTTTAATGCAGACAAATGAAAAGCACAGTGGGGAAGATTAAAATAACTAAATATGTTCAAGCATAGATAAAGTGAACATGTTATCAACATATTTGACACAAATATTTCGTAACTGCAAACACTGAAGAGATGATTTTGAACATAAAATGACTAAAATACATTTATGATAGTTTAAATATACATAAAAAACTCTAGTTTTAAAAGCATAACGCTGTTCTGTGTAATAAGCATTCACGTGTTTATATTGATGGGCATATGTTATTTGACACAATGCAGACCACACAATAAATATAACATTTTACCTTAAATGTGAAATCTCTTTCCTAATAACGTATCTCGAATACACGATACATCACATCTGAGTTGTCATTGTTCTACCAAACTCTATCATCACCATGACAAATAAAAATTACAATTCATAAATATAAGAATCTGTGACAACATCGGATTCCAATGCAATTACCTTGTTTGAACACCACAACAACAGTTTATGCAGTGCATGTGATAAAATGATGCATACATCATGAATCATATGGTTTCAGTTAATGTACTCTCAATGATTCCAGGGTGTGACGAATCCACTGGACGTGCTCAAAGGTATGGTGGTATCTTCTCTGTTTATTCGAGCTTGGGCATGTTACTTTCTGATTGCTCACTCCAAGGATGTACCATTTATCATTGATGTTGCACAGAAGAGGGCTACCTTCAGCTTCATCACCCTGAAAATTCGAAAAAATGTAACATTTTTTAATATTAGGCCTAAATGATTGGTTAAGCTGATAACATAATATTAACTTACTGATAGAATAATGACTTTTTTGAATTATAAGCGACATTTTTGTGTCATACAGAGCTTATTCCACCTTAAAGTAATAGTTTTATATCAGTGATAAAAATTGAGCGATTGAAAATTTATGTTGCAATCAGCTGAAATTTCTACTCCTGCTACCAGCACAATGTGCTCATTAACTTTATTAGCACATAACCAATGTCAAATATTCTCATCGTGGTACAAGATATCATATTATGATGTTTTCAATGGGTTCGATTATCAATAGATCTACTATCAGTAGATAAGAGGACACATAAAGAGTTTTAAGGAAAATTATAAATATTAAGTGGGGACTAAAGTGTTAATTAACTTCAACAAAAGATTATATAAAAAAGAGCTATAGGATACTTTAGCTGACATGGTGGTACACTTGCGATGGATACAAATTTAATTCTTGCGCCTTGCTACATCTATGTGCAAATGTGATCAAAATGTTTGAGTCAGCTGCTTTTTTTCATGAGAAATCAAAACACACATTTCAGTGAAAATTTTAGAGAAAAATGTACCTTTGCATAATATGAGGGGGAGTGGGTCAGGGTATATACAAGGTATCCCGATCAGGTATACATGAATGAGCCATTATTACAATAGAGCATGGAGTCTAAGATGCTAAAGGGATCTACTACAGGAGTATCTTTGTTGGTGAATTAAGTAAAAGAGAGGGACACACCGGGTGAAACGAAAAACACATTTTTAATGGAATATTAATTTACAACAGCACCAATACTTAGTTGCATTACTAACAACATGCGAAGGCTGTATCGCAGATGACAAGTCCTTTGAGCATATACTTTAAGTAATCCAAAGATTTGTTGTTCACACTATGTCGTACTTTGCATATTATTTGTAATCTTGTAATGAATTATAATGCTGAAAGCAGCCACCTGTTGAGTTTACGAATTCATGTTCGATGGCAAAAATGATTCGTTTCTTTATGCTTGATATATATTTAAATTTTGTAAACGGGTCATCTTGTATTAATATAAATTCAGCAGATGATTTTATCCATAATGCTGATATTTTTCAATATGTAAGGTATATTAATTTTATCTTTTACGAAACTGAAATTAATTTACATTAATGAAAATACATTTTGAAGTAATGATGATTTGTGTAGAATTCTCACCATTTACCCTCTAGAGAGTATACAATCTTCGAAAAAACTTCAAATCTGTTAATAAGAAATCGAGGACAAAGAATTAACAGTGCATTTACATTTTAGAGAAAAATGCCCATTTTTAGGAGCCATTGGCAAAAGATCTCTACGAAGCAGTTTAATTTTTCTTCCTTTATAATAATTCTATACGTTTCTCATACTGCCATTTTACTCTTTCCTTGTTCACATGGGAATTTTCCCCATATAAACTAAACATCTGAATTTCACTTTATGTTGGAGTTAAAAAAAAAGGGCGGGTAAATGATGGATGGGATATATATAGGGAGAGATATTGTAAATGGAAGCTCCCTATTAAAGGAAATTTATTTTAAAATACCTATTAAATAAGTATTTTCAAATCTAAATCATATGGGTAAGAGAACAGTTTTGTATTGTAAATAAATAAATAAATTTATTAAATAAGAAGATATTTGGATCAAAAAGTAGATTTATAAAAGAGAGAATAGTACTTCACCTTAAAATGGAACATTTTGTAAGAAATTGTTTAAGAAATAAAAAAAATACTTGAAATTTTCTGAATTTTTAATTAAAATTATTTTAATTGCGTTGAATCATAACAGTCACTAACCTGACATTCTTCATCTTCCATAACATCACTTTCCACGGCACAAATCAATTTTTGTTTGGTTGATGTGTTGTTAAGAGTTTCATCAGTGCAATCATTGCCGGTAATAGTCAACTTTACTTCAAAGAGATGATTCTCTGTAATAGACAATATGAATTAATATGATTACAAAAATATAAAATTTTAAATCAAAAGAAAGTGATTTCAACTTTCTTGACAATAACGGTGTTATAGAATTTTGCTTAAGATGTCATATTTGAAAACCAAACCCTTTAAAATTACAGAAGAATAAAATTTCCTAGGATAAAAAATTGTTATTTAAATTTATAGCACGGCATAGATTATATTTACTTTTTTATATCAAAAATAAATTTTAAAGTGTTTAAAAATTATAAGAAACCGAGAAAATGCACTAATTACAAATATTGAACCGAAAAAAAAACATTATTATTTTAATTCACCAAATAAAAAAATAGTAACAAATGTCTAATTAATAATATTTTAAATTCATGAATAAGACAAATTTGAATATTTTTTGTAATATTAAATATTATTATTTGTAAAAATAATTAAATGATAATTAATAATTAGATAATAATTAATGCAATTCGAGATTAAAAAAATATTATCTTTGTAATCATTAAATTATAACCCTAAATGCTATATTATTTAATGTCAATCAATTCTTTTTACAGATATTTTTTTCAATTTTTTTCATAGCTTATATAAGCAAGAATATTTACCAAAATCACGCTTATTTAAGCAAGGATATGCCCTGTATTCTTAGTATTTCTTGCGACAATAACTGATTAGATACTGAGCTCTTAAGGCTGTATCCGTCGCGTTGTTATTATGTAAATTATTACATTCCATTACAATATGTTCAATACCAGATGTGGCATGAGTGCACTCACTTCGAACGCTCCATCGTAACGTATTGCAAGGGATTCCAGCAAGCGAGTAATTGTGGCTTGGTAGGCAGGAGGGCCTAACGTAATCCGATCCATTTATGGATTGTTCCAGTTTCAAGATTGACAGCACTCCAGATCCAATTGGAGACTTGACCATCCCAGTAATTCTCGATTCCTGATCAAATGGAGACTTGGAAGAGAGGCGTATTATACCGATTCGGGCCACCCATACTGCATGTGGATCACTGTACAAACAGAATAATTCAATGAATTCGCATAAATAATTCAATATATTCGTATATATATATAATAATAAAAATAATTTATTACATATTTGAATAAAAATAACATTAGGAAAGTATCTATATAATTTAATAAAAAATAACTTACAGAAAGTAACTCGAAGAAATCATTGAAGTTACTACAGTGCTTGGTTATTAATACAATGATGTAAGTTACTTCCTTTTACTACACATTTGAAAATAAGTAACTTATACATTTGCAGAAATCATTGAAATTATAATGCTTAGTCCCTCATTCACCGAATGGAGATACTTAAGCTTTTCTTTACAGACAATAGAGATGATATTTATATGGAATACTTTACTATTTTGTATGAATTTGTTGGTACAATCCGTCGTACCACTAAAAGATGCAGATTTCATTCTACTAGAAAAACTTATCTGTCTTTCCTTTGTTTCCAGGTAGGGAATTTTTCTTTCTTGATCTATATTCCCTGTATGATGGGGAAATTTATTGCTACTGAGAGGAGGGAATAGTAATAATTTTTGGGGCAGTCAGCAGCCCTTAGATAACTTATTTTAAAATGATATAAAAAGATAAAAGCTCTTTCCTGTATCTCCGTTAGAATCTCCATAGTAAGCAGATGCTTGAGATTCCTTTTAAATAGCAATCTAAAGATTAAACAATAAATACTTAAGAATTATTTTTTGTGCAAAAAAGATATAGCTTCGGTGCAGATAATTATGAAATTTAAAACATAAGAGAAGTCGACTTTATAATGAATGCATTTTTTAAAATCAAGAATCAATATGTATATTATTCCACATGATATGTTATAGACATTTGCAGAAAGACTTGGGGAATAAATTACTAATTTTGATTCATATATTTTGTTGTTGATAAAATATTAAAATTGAGATAAAATACATTAGACATTTTAAGCTCTGATTTGTTTTAAAAATATTTAAGAGTTTTGCCAATCAAAGATGTAATATTTTCCTGCCGTTAAAAAGGAATACGCGAATTTCCAAACAAATGAGTTTATAGACTATATTGACAAATTTTTTGAATATATTGTTCAAAATAATTTCAACATGAGGTATTATTTTATAATAACATTTGAAAATGCTAGCCAGAGCTACTGATAAGTTGGTTAATATTACTAACTTTGCCATATTCTTAAAAAGTGATTTCGAGATATATAATAGAGTTATAGAAATAATTCCTTAGACATCATTCTTAGTTTTTATATCCTTGACAAATCCGATTTACGATCAAAATTTCTATCCAAACATGAATGCATATAATAATGACCAATGCATCATTTACATACAATGAAAAGGGGATAAATATCAATATTTATCTTGCTCAAATGAAAGTGTCAAATCTAAAAAGTTATTTCGTAAATATTGACAATTACCTCTCAAAACAAGCAGTAGATGTTAAAATCCAGTCATCTGAAACAAGTGTTGCATCGCATGCATATTCTCCATTCTTAAAAAGGGCAACGTGCCACGGCCATTGTCCATGGACAGCGCCAAATTTTCCCTCTGGGAGATTCAATGCGTAACTTCTAGCTACTCTAGCAGAATGTGCTGGTCTCAGGCCACATGCTAAAGTGAATAATAAAATAGAGTTACTTTTATGTTTAATAAGTGAACCTAAAATGTATCAATTTATAAATAAAACCAATCAGGAAGAGGTAGTAGCTTTTTAATAGATATTTGCTGCAAAAGGAATTTTTAGCAATCATATTTAAAACAAAATCATTCTTCAAAAATGCAATTTCCTTTTAAATTATAAGTCAATAAATTTTTAATAAGATTTTTTTTTGGAGTGGGAGAGACAAATGTAGGATATTTTCTGGCAACATACGTAAATTTTTCCCGATACATTAAAAATTGAAAATATATATATATATGCTAGAATTCATTCCTATACAAAATAGCTATTACATCTTGTATCCTTATATTCAAAAAATGGAAAACTATCAATATTTAACGCATTTGTTTAAATGCAGAAAACGTGTTTTATTATTTAAAACTCATATATGTTAATAAATGAATGGTCAAGTCAAAGTGTCTCAGTAGATAAAATACTAGTTTTCTTTCACATATATAAATGAATATTTTTATATTGTTACCACAAATTTGTAATGCAACTTTGCCTCTTAGTTTTTGTCATTTAAGAGATATTTACAGAGATTCTTAATGAATGCTGAATGGACGATTCAATAACCCGATCTACCTATTATCAGGAAGAAATATAATTAGAAGAAAAAATCTTTATAGATTCATTCCTATTTATTAAAATTTTCCAAAATTTATATAGCAGCACACGCACAAAATATTATTATGTTTGAATTAAGTATAGGAATAACTGCATTTTTTTAATTGCATGAAATGACTTTAGAGACCACCAAAAGTAATTTCTCCTTACAACTGATGTTGTTAGCTCTCGCTAGTGTATTTAAATGTGCACAAACGTTTATTGAGGAATTAATTATTTTCATTTCATTTAACATTTCATTAATAATTTTCATTTTAACTGTAGCAATTTTATCATATATGAAAGACGAACTAGACAGAATTGTTAAATTTTGAATTATGTTCATTTTTATATTAGAACAAATATTTTATAACGAATCAAATTAAATCAAAATCACCTAATAGCAAGAAGAAACAGAATGGTCACTAAATTGACAAGTTTCAGATAAAATCATGCTACTATATTTATTAAGCAGTTGTCTATGGTGCTGTTAAGCAAAATATACCATTTACGAGAAGGATCCTCTTCTCCTATACTGTATTTTTAAAATTTACGAACAATTAAACTACTGAAGTTAATTTATTTTCCAAATTAAGTTTTACTACAATTTAAGTCACATTGATTTTATTATTTTACGCAAATGAATCATTTTTCAAAATCTTTTTAAACGAATAACTAAATTAAAAAAATAAATAAATAGAAAATTGTTTCCTAAAGTCGAATTTTCTGAACTATAAATTATGTCCTCTTTTTAATGATTTTAAAAGTGAGTTTTATGTGTACATCATAAACAAAGACATTAAATATTCTGACACAAAATCCGACACCAGTTTAAGAGACATGAAAATCTGAGAAGTAATTTACAGAACCGAAATATCAAAGTTTAACCTTGAGTCAATCTTTCAGCGCTAAATTTAACCTTGTTGGATCATTTTACCACTTAAAAACTAATTATCTCAAACTTTCTCCAGCTTAATTATGCTTTTAATTGCTTGCTTTGTCTTATATTTCTGAAGAATGCCTCTGAATATTTTTTTTTAATTGCTGTCACGGCTTCTTGAATTAATACGAGTTTTGTTACTTGAAACCTGTTCCTCTACAAAAAGTACTAGAAGGAATTCCAACTGTTTTGTTTCCTGCAATAGCAAAATTTTCTTGATATTTGTATTTCTTTACAAGACACTATTTTCATTTAAAGATAACTAATCTCTCATGAGAATTTCATGTCTCTTATTGTGTTGCAGATCTTAACTTAGTCTTGCTGTTGTTTAATCGATTAGTTTGAGAATTTGAAGTAAATGACTACGATCGGGATTGATGTTTTAAGAATGTAAAATCGTTACATTTTGGAATTTTGTCTTAAAATAGGTTGAAAAAAATATGTATAAAACCAAAATATTCCAGCGAAATGCCAAAAGAAACTTTTTAAGATGGAATAAATATTTTCTTTTCTTTCTTTCTTTCTTTCTTTTTTTTTTCTTTTTTTTTGCTGAAAAGAGGTATAAAGCAAATTATATTGCCTAGATGAACTAAAAATAAATTGTATTTCTATCCAATCTTTATTGAAGATCGACTTATAAATAACATGAATTTTTCGATTTTTTCGCTTAGAAAAATATTTAACTTTGGAATATTTATAAATGAACAGTTTGCTTATTCTATAGTTCGGGATCTGCAGAAAGTATTAAGAAAGTACAGTACCAAATTTGAACAAAAAATATGCATTAGATTTTAAGTTATGTGGGTTTTTTTGTAAGACAATTTTACCAAAATTTAGAATTTGGGAAATTTGTATTTCAAGATGTAAAATAACGTTAAAATGTTTATTGCGTAAATATAAAAATCAACTTATCATCCCAAAGAATGAACTTAGAAAAAAATTTAAACGATTTTATGAAGAAAACTATTCAGAAATTAATAATATCAAAAGAAAAGAAAAATATTTGATATTTTCGAAAAATAAAAATCGACTTTTAATATAGTCACCTCAGCTTTATTTCTAAAATAAAGAAAAAATGTCAGATATATATATAATTTTCGTGAAAGGTTATGTCTCTGAAGGCCATCTATAAACTTTAAGGATATATCAAGCATATAGAAACAAATCATTTCGACAATAGAGTTTGAGATCGAAAACGCAAAGGGAACTTTTTGTCAGTGAATTAAGTAAAAGAAAAGGATTCTCAAAATAAAAGGTACAAGACAGATCAAACGGAATAAAAATTTACAAAATCATAAAAACCAGTTGCATGAATAATAAGAATACAAAATAGTCGCAGCACACGAAAAATAGAATAATGGCAAGTAGGATACAACATTATTAACAAACTTTTGAAGTATTCAAAGTAAATATTCAAAGCACTTGCCTTCTGGGGAAATATATGCTTCGCATGTTGTTATTCATGCAAAAGGGTTGTTATATTATTGTAGATTTCTATTATATGAAATCTGTGCTGTATATTTTATCTGGTGTATCCGTTTCGTTTTCTGATATTAGTGATAAAGAGAGCTTCGGCTACGACTCGCTAATTTGCATTTCCGACCCCATATTCCATCGCACATTCACTCCAAAAAATATGTTTTTGTATATTTAACCTCCACTTAATGTTTGTAAATAATCTTTCTTAGCACTCTATGTACTTGAATTAAAATACATTAATAAAAACACTAACTGTCTTTGACGACCAGGATTTTCGTTAGGAATATTGGTTATAATTAAATTCAATTAAATCTCTTGTACACAGCATCCTTTTCACGATTTCCTCAGTAAAGGAGTTTTAAATTTTAAGCTGGGAATAGAAATTTAATAGTCGCTAAACTTAAGAAACTTTACACATGCTTTCTAATTATAGGAAAATTTTGATTTGAACTGAATAAATGCTTGATTTTTATTGATTGTAAAAACGAAAATAATGGATGTTTAACCAAGCCAAGAATGTGCTACTTGAATTGAAGTACATTAATAATACAAAGAAAATTAAAAGTATCATCCAGTTCCGGAGCTGAATGTAGTTTACAGAATAAGTGTTATAATTCACTTAATATCTTAGCGAAGATTCACTTACAGATATAACCAAAAATTCAGTTGCTTGCAATAAGAAAACAAAATAAAGAAGAAGAAGAAGGGGAAAAAAAAAAAAAGAAATGCTAATTTGGCATAATTAAATGCAATGTATATGTAAATATTCCTTTCTAAAGTAATTGAAACCTTTGTTGCTAAGAGGGTGTTTCCTACCATACCGTGACCAATTAGTGCATAATTAAAAGAGAAGAAAATTAGTACACTAAAAGGAATGTATGAATACTTTATTGCTATCATAAATAGTGTCTTACCACTTGCTCCACATTTGACGTAAACAACATTTTGACTGTCACAAGAAACTTGCACGAACCTGAAAATGAAGAAAAAAAATGACATTTCATAATAAAATACATAAAATAATAAATGCAATAAAAACAGTTTTTGTTAAATACGTTTTTATTAACATGATAAAAAAGAAAAAAAATTAAAATCTTGCCCTTTTTTTTGTACATTGAAACATTTTGTTTCCTAATATGTAGGTTCTAATTTATAATTCATTATTGTACGTATTATGATATTTTTAGTGCTTTTTTTCAAAATTCACTACCAGGTGGCGCCGACAGTATGCCATAACAATTTAATTAAACTAATCGATTTATATACAATCAAGTTTTGAAATTATTTAAATAATTTTCTGTAATTAAGAATACATAAATGTACAAATGTACAATATTTTAAATGTCTGAGTTATAAGGAAGCGAATAGAAATTTGTTTACAAAATTATTTTTTAACAAGCATGAAACTAATAAAGTTAAATAAATATGTTTAAAAACTTTATAAGATATGTAAAGATAAAGATACATATGAATGTATTTCAATTATTATATTAACTTAATTAGGTAAATGTTTTTCCATCCCCAAAGTACATGGTTAAATGTTATATTATGTTTAATAGCTTTTGCTGCTTACAGATATGATTTAATGAGTTAAAAATAATTTTAATAAAGTATGATATTTACCGATATGTTAATTAGAAATTATAATTTTTGATGAATGTGATTGCTTTATTTATATATTTTATAAATAAAATGAACGCGCTCTTTAAAATGATTGTTTAGACTGACTTTAAACTTCGAAACTCATAAGTATTTACATAACTCATTAGAAAAAGTAATATTGCTTATAATTCTAGGAATTATACAACTTGCTAATTATAATAATAGTTAAATAACCAATGATGTCAGTTTATGCTCATTTGGCAAGTATCAAGTGTGCTAAGCATGTTTAATTTTTAAATTCTTTGCGTTTAATTCTTATTGCGTTGTTTAATTTTTAAATTCTTTTTCAATAAAAAGTATTTCTTCACAGCACAGTGAAACGGAAATGATCATGACATGTGCAATTACGTTTGCTTTGTGAATTTATAAACAGCAACATCACGTGAATTTATAAAATGACTCAAAAACCTTAGAGCAATACCAAACTATTACCGAAATCGCCAAGGTGATTTCTTTTATTATTTTGTAAAAAGTCTAACATTTTTTTAATATCCAAACGTACCACAAACACTGCAAACACCACACAGTTTCATGTGTGGTGAATGATTATAATTGCATTTAGTCTAGCTTGTATCTAGCCAAGTCCGTAAGTCAAAGACGTAAAATAAAGGCGAAGGCTGGCCTATTTTGTTGGTGAGAGTGACTTGGACGCTTAAATTAGAAGGCAAACTTTCGCTCCCATGGCTACCATGGATACTTCTCAAGTGAACTTCTACAAAAAACTGGCCCAAATTTAAGTTTTCCTTGGAGGAAAATTTTCAGCAAACAGCCTGACAGTAACGAGCAGTTTGTTTCTAAAGCTCACATTCGTTTACTAATTTTTAAATAATGATGAATACAACCAAGTAATGAGCACTTAACATTCTTCCCTCGATTGATGCTCCTCAGTCATGCCCCGTGTAAACATAATATGCCATTAGTGGGCTAGTTTTATGTTAAGGCAATATAACTAAAAAATTAGTTTAAAATTATTGTGTAGATGCTGTGTAGATTAGTTTAAAAATTTCAGCGTTAATACTGTGTAGATTAGCTTGAAAATTAATGTGTAATACTTACGTTATGCTCGATGCCAGAGGATCCAATAACTGAACATAATCAGTTTCTACTGCATTAACATCTTTTCTCATTTCAACATTTTCAGTGACTCTGTTAAAAGATATATTTTATTATAATTTCGAAAACAATAAATTAGAATATGCAATACAGTGAAAAAGATAATATCTGGATTTTTGATAGGTTAAGCTAAACAAATCTGCGCGTTTAAAACCAGCAAAATTAAACACATACAGTATTTATCTGTTTTTCTAATATTCGCTAGAAGATGTGTTCGTTTAGGTGGGCTGTATTCTGTTAATAATATCTTGAATATAATTTTACAGATTAACTAACAAAATCTGTAGTAGAAATTCTCTTGTTGATTAGTAGAGTGCTTAAGAAATTCTTTTAAAGATATTATTTGTAGCACATTTTAATTGCAAATGTACAGTAGCATTAAATTTTTGTTTCCTTGCAGTAGGATTTTTTTTCTATTCATAACATTCACACTCAAATCAAAACTAGTCACTAAAATGTTGCTGACACAAATAGTGATGCAATGACTGAAAAAAATTGCAATGCCAAATACAAAAAAAGAAAAAGAAAAAGTAGTGCTGGATGTAAAGTAATGAAAATTGCTGATTTTAGCTTAT